>JAWNNT010000127.1:1927500-2060000 GCA_035044645.1 Scaptomyza parva
AGACGTTTTGTTTGTCATCTCTAGTTCGTGGTCAACAGCTGCTGCCACCTTAGCCACATCTCTCTCTCTCTCGCTCTCATTCTCTGTCCTCCTCTTCTCTCCTCCCCCCACTCAAATTCTAGCCACAGTGGGTCATTGGTATTGGCAGCTTCTGTAATCGTTCATTCATTCATTCGAATTGTAGTTAATTAATAAATTATTCCATGCGATTGAACTAACAATGGAAAACTTCAGCTACCGACTGTCGTATTTTGCAACTGAACTTCAATTATCCCCTCAAGCATTATCCTGTTCCTTCCCCTTTCCCCTCTTGCCATGACTTGTTAGTAGCTGCAGCTTTCGTTTGTTTTAGCCAGCCACACGCGTATAAATTATCTTTTTTTTTGCAATTAAACACATTTTGTTGTTAAATGCGCGTGCAAGGCGAAAATGTTTACGGCCAGCACATGTTGCGTATACGCAATGTGCTAAACTCGACAATCGTAAATGAAGCGAAATCGCGTTTTCGCCTTACTAACACTCTGCTTAAGAGATATTAAACCGGAGCCATTAACATCGTCTCGGTTCTGTACAATAAATTCCCCGTTTACGTTTTAGGGAGAACGGATCGATAATTCTCGTCTCACTCCCTCACCTCTCTGCACGCGCATCAGGTGTGCCGCAAATATTGGGTATTTATTAAAAGAAGTAATGGCATTTTTCTGCGAATTTTATGCGGTTAAGTTGAAAAAATTGTGATATTTCATTGTTAATGAAATTAAAGGGAGAAACAGATAAAAAATGATCAATTTAAGTTAACGAAAAAGTGAATGTTTAATAAATTCAGCCAAAAACAAAATGAAACTGTAACAAACTTTAAAAATGTTTAATTTTCATAAAGTACCCAAAAACTACTTATTTCGGACTTTTAAATAAATTGGTACAACTTAAACATTTCTCGAAAAGGCTTGCCAAAGAAGCCTTAATACCCATCAAGTCAAGCAAAAGTCAAACATAAATATTAAATTGCCAATCCACACGCAAAGCTCTAAAAGTCACAAACACGTACACACACACACACACACACACACACAGATGCACAAAAATACAAAATAATATAAGAGTATAAAACATATTGCACAACACTGAAGCAAGCACTCAGTTCGCACAAATTGCATAAAACCAAAAGGCAACCAAATGAAAAATACAATTTTCATAAAAAATAATTGAATAAACAACCGCACACTGCAAATAAAATGGCAACAAGAGAGCGAGAGCGAGAGAGAGAGAAAGAGAAGTGAGAGGAGAGGGAATTGTGAAACTAGAGGAAATTTCATTGCTTAAAACCGGAGACGAAGTAAAAGGCATTAGCAGCAGATTAGTGTCCGACTCGGGGTGCCATCCATACAAGGATTCTTCTCAGTATCCTTTGCAACACACACAAGCACACAAACATACACAACTGACATTGCATTTCCTGCAACATCTTGCTCTGCATCTCGGACTCGGTAGTTCAGTTAGTAAGTGAGTGAGAGAGAGTCATTAGCCATTTGACCCAGAAATGAACTAAACCACATAAAATTTTATGCTGTTTGCTATAATAAATTTAATTAAAAAATCAAATTGACTGAGAGAACCCAACTAAGTGACTAGGCCCAGGCAGGCAGCCGGGCACAAGACTTGAACATTTTCTCCACACACACACACAACTTAAGCCTCTCCATGTACGTGTGTGTGTGTGTGTGCACGCTAATGCCCTGCAGGCGTTCTCATTTTTTGTTTTCGGAATATCTGATTTTATTGCAGTGCATTTTATGCATAGTTTAAGACCTAAAAACTCACCCCAAGAAAAAGCGAAATCAAACACTAAAAAAAAGAGAAAAAGAGACGAAAGGATTTCCAATTAATTTTTCAATCGCGATTCCTTTCGCACAAGCCATAAAAATCAATTGCACAAACCCTTTTTTCTCTCACTCCTCACTTCGTGTTCCGTGCTGCTTGTCCTAAACGCTTCCTTCTAGGACTTTTATGAGCGAGTTACTTGCAGTTAATTAGAGAATAAAAGTGCACGGCTAATCAACTGAAAGTTGTTTAACTCGCTTCAAGTCGAAGGTGCCGTCGATAAGCCATGGCTCTAAGCGGAAATGAGCAACAAAAAGTGTGAAAGAAGAAGTTAGAAGGCCGGAACAGACAGACAGTAAGACGGAGAGCGAGATAATCCCAAATGATTGCCTAGATGATGGCTTTTATGCTCAGTGGATGAGGGTTGACCAGTCCAGACCAGACACACACATCCGCCAGAAGAGGCAATCGATTAAAGAAAAGTGTGAAAATTAACTTTTGGCATTTCATATAAATTGATAAAGCTAAAGTTGAAATGCCTTGGTATATTTAATGTTTAGTTTGTGAAGAAAAATGTACATTCAAATCGTTAATAGACGAAAAATTCAGAAGGAGGTACGCATCTTCTCCAGAAAGTTGTCAATAAATTCAATTTCTTTCGAATTAAGACGCTTCACCTGATAAACGCTCTCGTCAAAGATTTTCTCATCATTGAGACGTTTATAGCAGCCAGCACGATAAAGCCATGCACGAACATTTTTTGGATCCAGAACACGCAAAATATAATCGCAATCCATGATGGCAAGCTTAAAGTTGCGCATTCTATGAAATTATTACATTTTTACTGAAGTCTGACTTAAATTTCCGAAATAAACTTACTTGATATAGCAGCAGGCGCGATTTAGGTACAGAACAGGCGTATCGTTAATGTTATCCAAACCTTTGTTGTACATTTCAATGGCAGATTTATATTGATCCTTGCGATACAAGGCATTGCCCAATCTAAACTTATACACATTTTTATCGATACTTATCGATATTCTCTTGGAAGCTTACCTGCGAAATGAGTTGGCAGCACCTTCACGCTCTTTGCGCACCTGAATGCGCTGCTCATCGGTCTGATCGAGTTGACGCATGAACGCAAACTGATTGGCATAGTTTAGTGTTTTCCTGATTCTTACTTTTCTCGCCGAAGTACGTCCACTCTGTAGACGACTTTTGATAATGTAATTGTCATCGGTGACCTCCGCACCGATATCAATAACTTTTGCTTCTTTCTTGCCTTTCTTGCCTTCTTTTCCCCTAATAAGAAATCCTTTCTATAATCTATGATTCTTTTGTTTTTTTACTTACTCATCCATTTTGTTAGCATTTGCCATCATGTCTAGAAATTCAATTGTTTCCACAACTTTGGATCGTTCTTTAAGAAAACTCTCATCAAATTGAGGATAAGTAGGAGTGCTTGGAGTATTGTCTGCTATGATTGATTTGTTGGGCATAGTGTTGGTTGAGTTTTCGTGGTATTTCTTTGTTTTGTTGTTTGTGTTCTGATGTGTTTCGTTTTGTGTACGTTGGGTTGGGTTATCGTATTGGTATTTCTTTGTCTTGTTGTTTGTGTTCTGATGTATTCTGTTTTGTGTATGTTGTTGTTGTTCGTAGACTACTAATTTATAAATTCATATTTTCTAAATTTTTGACAAGGTCAGTCTAGAAAAAAATTTTTTACCTTTTTTGTATCCATTTCATGGTTATCGAAAAGATAAAGTATTTTATATTCTCTTGATCAGCAATAATATAGGTCATATCCGTCTGTTCTCTGTGACAAAGTTAGGACTTGTGATTAAAGTTTTTATCAAGTGTGTTGCAAACTATCGATTAGATTTTTTAATTTTCCAATATTTAATTGTTATCGATAACATTGAAACCTTTAATCCTTAAAAATTATTACTTTTTCATAAGCTATTCACAAAATCATGACAATCATCGATATAAAAACACTGGAGCTTCCAAATATTCATTCCAAAAATACATTAGTTAAGAAATTGTGGTATTTTATATTCGAGCTATTTCCAATAGAGTCTTTATATATTTTAAATTAAATGAAATAATAGTTTCTGTTTGAAAATACACTAAAATTGAAATCATCTTTACATAAAATATATTTTTATTTACTTTGGAAGCGGTATTTATTTATTTTATTCGATTTTAATTTCTTTGCTTCACCTTTTATTTTGTTTGAGAGCAATATAAAAACTGTTTTTGTCATATATTTGCCTAAATATGTATTGAAGTTCCGAAAACATTTCAATTGTCATCATTTAATTCCGATTTTTTTAAACTTATGTTCAAACTTTGAAGCCAATTAACTGTTACATTTGAGTAGTTCGGTTTTTATTTTTTTTTTAATTTGTAATTTTTATTAGATGCAGCGGTAAATGTCTGTTTTTTTTTGTGAACCATTTTTAATTTGCATTAAAAATGCATCAGTGCCCTGATTTTAATGAACACAATTAAAAGAGCAAGTCAGGAAATTGCCAAATGCGTTTTAAATCCCCGATAAAATCAGATGAACGAAATCAATGAGCGATTGCAAATTGTAAATTGTGGTGGCAGTCAACGACAACAACAGAAACTGGAACTGCAACAGCAACAACATCAATGTCAATGATGCAAATTGTACGAAAATACAAATAAAAGAAGTTGTAAACTAGACACACACACACACACACGTACATTTGTATGTATATTAGAAGGCTGATGCTTAAAAGTTTTACACGCTAATCGCTAATTGCTTTTAAAGACAGTGTGTTTGGGTTGTATTCGCGGAATGCTTTTATTTGCCACCAGGGGGATGACGAATTGAGATAAAAGTGTATGAGGCGGATGGGTGGGGGGGAGGGTTACAATTGTCACTGTAATTGTCGCTCTCTGTCTCTTTAAAACGCGCAATTTGCAATGCAAATGTACTACGCATTAGTTGTAAGAGCCAACAGCAGACAGTCGAGAGTGTGAGAGAGAGATGGAGCTATATAAACACATGCTGCCGCTTAACGCCGTCAGATGGCGCCAGCCCATATACAAAAATACTTTTAGTGACGGTATAGTGTGGGCAAAACTGAATTGCGATTAATGTTTGGTGGGTGGTGGATGGTGGGAGGGGAGTGGGGAGTGGGATGGTGGCAGCTTTTGCAAAGTGTTTGCCAACAGCTTAGCGTGCAATCAATTAAAATGTTTTATTGGCACTTTTCGCACCGCTAAAAGACAACACACACACAGACACACACGCACATAACCACAGACACTGACACACACTGCTACACGCAACAAATAAACATTAAAAACCTGTGTGAACATTTTTAGTGTCATTGTTTCACCCATTGGTGATAGTTAAACATTGTGGTAACTGTATCTTCTTGAACTTGTCGAAGTGTTGGTAGGTAATGATATAAGTGCTTACTATTCATGCCTTCGCAACGTTGAATATTGTTTGATTTATAATATTATTCGATCTTTCATCATTGTCTCCTTAAACACAAAGAAATTAACTTTTTATTTAAAATAAATTTCGATTTTAAACTAACAATTTTCATTTTCTGATGCCCAATTTGTCGCGACATTCGCACAAAGTAAATGCGGCAATTAGTTGACTTAACTTTTGTCACACACTTACACAATGGGCAATTTATTAAGGCAGGAAAACACAAAAGCATTTCGTGGGTCAAAGGAAATTGAGTGTCCTTTGCCTAAAAAGGGATTTATTTATGGTTCATAGATTAAATACTAATTAACACTACGCAACACCAGCAAAGACCAAACACACACACTCACACACACACGCACACTCGTTCGCATACACACACTTATGTCTGCTGGCAAAGCATTTGATTTATGCCAAATGAATGTTGAGAGAGAGAGACTCACACTTCCCCCCTCGTTTCCCCTTACTTTCTCCTAGTGATGTGTGTGTCGCGCAGTAAGGATTAGAAACAGACAAAAATGGCAAGCTAGAAAAATAAAAGCAAATACAACAAAACAAAACATTTGCCTGGCGTTTTTGTGTGTGTCTGGGCCATTGACCATTTCGTTTGGTTCACGATGCCTTTGGCTAAAGGGTGAGACGGTGAGAGGGTGAGAGGGTGAGAGGGGCCGCCTCTGGTCAGCACTGCGTATCTTTAGCTTGATGCCATAAATTGTGCTTAAATTATTGGGGTTGGTTAACGCTTACACACACACTTAAGCACATACACAGGCACAGACACAGACACATTGCGTCATTTTCTCTTTCATTTTTGTGTGCTTTTGTTTTGTGAACTTTTCTGCTCATTTGTTTTACTTTAATATCCACTTGACCATGTCTGCAGTATCAGCATTCAAATTAAAGACAGCATGCAGCCAGCCAGCCAGTCAGCTAGACAGCTAGCCAACTAGCCAGAAAGACATACAATTTACATACTTATGCGTATTAGTACACTGCGAGAAAATTCAAGGTGAGCTAGGGGAACTTTAGCTAGAAATCGAATTGTAAAGCAAAGAGTGAAATGAAAAAGGTAGCAATAATTAAATTCAGATAATAAATTCAATAAAAGATATCGAACCAAATCAAGTATTGTGATATAGTTTGTTAATAATGGTTTTGCGCAAAAGTATGTAACAGGTAGATGTAAGTATTTTCGACTTCATTAAGTATATATGTTTTTGATCAGCATTAACATTAAAGCGATATAGACTGTATGTATAACCGCGTCGATCTCAAAGCTAAAGTTAGAGACTCAGACTCCAGGGTAAAAGCTCTCTTAATAACTGAGTAGTACAAGTTTATTATAAACTTTCGATAACTTTCACCATAGTTCTGCAAATTCTACATATCTTTGGTACATTTGACTTTGGTTCTCCAACTTATTCCTTAACTTTCTTCGATTTTTATTATTGTGACGCTTTTCCAAAGACCCCATCCCAATTGCCCTGAGCATGGCTGGAACCGTATAGTAGACAGGGAATCGCCTAGACATCATTGTTACCCGATAAATGTATTTGATAATAATTAACAACTTGAATTATAGATAAAATATGGAAAATCTTTGAAATCGATTATTGAAACCGGTTTAGACAAACGGAGATATAACAGATTTAAGTATACACCATAGTGTAGTAGGATAGACACATAAGATATTATCGATAGCACTATAACAGAAGTACCGTTAATGTTAAGCCTTAGCTGTTACATTGTAAGTAACGTTGTATGACTACGTATCAAATTAACATTAAGCTGTTACCATGCAGGTTAGTTTGTATTCTGCAAGGAACGGGGAGAGTCTCTCGTAAAAGAATAAACATTATCCTACTCCTACAGTCCTACAGTAGTGCGTCTTGACAGAACGTGTAGGGTCAAGAGTCTTCGCTGTTTTACAATATTTCAAGTATTATTATATCATTTTAATCCTATTATCCTGGAAATAGCTTATTATATATGTAAGTCTGAGCCGACAACAACTCTTTCATTTTTATCGCAAAGAAAAAAGAAAAAAGGTTGCAAGGGGCACAAATCTCGGATGCTATTGTATTGTTTTTGGCGACTTATATATGCATATATGCATGAATGGGTGTGAGTGTTTGTGTGTGTGTATGTGTATAAAGTGTTGCTTTGCTCTGAGAGAGTGCAGTTTGGGCATTCGGCGCTTGAGTCTGATGAAATTTATGTGTCTGCGTGTCACGAGACCGCGCATAACAAACGGCACCAGTATCAAAATCTGTCGGGCATAATCAA
Organism: Scaptomyza parva; assembly: GCA_035044645.1. Classification (NCBI taxonomy): domain Eukaryota; kingdom Metazoa; phylum Arthropoda; class Insecta; order Diptera; family Drosophilidae; genus Scaptomyza; species Scaptomyza parva. The sequence continues at coordinate 1,935,086 of JAWNNT010000127.1, forward strand.
GCGAGACAATGCGCCAACAATGCCCATAAAGTTTGCCCAATGACGCCAGATTCCCCCTTCAGTACAAAAGGTAGAGTAGATTGGTTGTGGAGGCGTCGCTGATTACCGTCAGCAATGCCCAACCCTTTGCAAAAACGGAACAGAGTATCTTTGGCAAACTGATTGCCATTTACATTTCATTTGGGTAAAGTATTAAGCCCACTTAATGCCCCGCCCACATTGAAAAGAGCTTTAAAATCGCTTAAAAATTAATTGAAAAAACATTTTTTAAAATCATATATTTAATGAGTTGTGTGTGTGTGTGTGTGTGTGTGCAAAACGTGCAAATGCAAATGGCGAGAGCATTGCACAACTTAATTATTTATTCACCAATTGATGAGCATAAATATTTAAAATATATAAAAAATAAGTTTACATCTTCAAATATATTTGTACAAAAAAGTATCTTGTTAAATATTTTATCAAAATACTTCGAATCAATTAAATATTTATAAAATATCACATTAACATTTTAGGGGCATTCAGTGTGACCATACCATTTTGGTGTATATTTCTTAATATATTTAATCGGAAATTATGTTAAAACCTATCAAAAACAACTTCACATCTTTAAATATGTTTAAAAAATAATCTTGTTAAATATTTTATTGATACAATAATAAAAATAGAAAAACATTTTACAGGAATTCATTGGGAGCAGACCTTTTTAGAGTATATCATTTTATTAAATTCAATAGGAATTTTTGTGAAAACTTACGAGAATATAATATTTATATATATTCTTTTCAATACATCAATTACATTTACATTGAATAAATAACAATTTCACATTTAGTTAATGTCACTTAATCGTATTAATGAATATGAAACTTTTATAACAATTAAAACGCAACAAAAACCAAACCTTTAAAGGCAGACTTTTCATATGATATATCCATTTAAGTCATATTGATTTATTTAAATTCAATAATAGTATGAAAAGGTCTGAAAGCACATACTGGCAATTAAGCGGCACTTTGAATTCTTTCACTTTTCATCAATTAAACCTATAAATACACCTACACACACACACACACACACACAGAGAGGGTGTGTATATGCAAATATCGACAATTAAGCAATAATAATAAGCATCATTAATAAATCATCGCAAAAATGTGCGAGGCAAATACTACAAAGAGTTTTCAATTCAATTCAATGCAATGGAAGAAGCTGTTATAGGCTGTCTCTTTCAGTCTCCCTCCCTCTCTCTCTTTGTATGTGTGTGTGCGTGTGTGTTTAAGTGAGTGTGCGGTTGTTATTGTATTGAAGCGTTGAGCAGTCCAATTAACTTTTAAAAATCAATGTATGCCATTTTTATTTAACATTTTCACCAGATATGAAAATCACAACAGAATTCCGTTTTTGTATATATCTATAAATCCGAGAAAATTATGCCAAATGGCAATCGGTAATAAGCTCGCATTTCCATTGATTAATAAATGATTTCTTTTTATTCGTTTCGGTTTTGTCAGCTTTATTCATTTTGTTTCTGAGCAAAAAAGGTACATTTTAATTTCAATAGCAATAATGATTATGATTGTCCAAAAGATATCGATAGATATCGATATATAAGGAATTCTACTAGAGTTCATCAACTAACTGTTTTTACTGTTATAATAATAAATGATATCTTCATAAATGATTTGTTTCAACAGAACTTTTATTCCGTTTTTGTCAACTTCTCTGATTTTGTTTCTGAAAAATAATATTAATACTAATAATGATTTTAATTGTCCAAAAGATATCGATAGATTTTGATCAGAGTTCATCAACGAACTGTTTCTTCAGTTAAGTGCATTAAATTCATTTCAAGTTACCGAAAAAATTCAATTAAAGCGCCTTATGTCATAACTCATCTCTCGTGTCATGGCAGGTTTCGACTCGTCGACTCGAAACGGCAACAGTGGAAAAGCAATTAAAACGTTTTGTTGCCATTTTTCTTGGCAGGGTTTTGGTTTTTTGTTCTTTTCCAATCACTTGACGGTGCAACTAACGGCGATTGCTCTTCCCTCCCTCCACCCTCCCTGACGCACACAATTTTTTGTCTCTTTCGTTTCGATTTGACTCGCTGGACTCGCGTACAGTTTAGTAAAGTTAAGCGTTTTCTTTTCTTTTTCTTTTTCGTTTTCGTTTTAGTTTTTTTTTTTTATGTGTTTGAATGCTTTCTCGTAAATTTCGCTATTGACGTTTTTATGTGTGTTTGGCGGGCACTTCAAATAATTTTGTGCACTAAAAATTTATTGCAATTTTCGGTAATGAGAGTGCAGAGTTCAACACAGAGTTTTAAGAGACATTGGAACGGTAGGGGAGGGGAGAGTGTTGAGGGGTGGTCGGTTTGGGGGTATCTGTTCCTTAATGTTGTTAGTGTTTGAGTGGTTCACGGTTTTCCTGTTCGCTGTTGCTTGTTTGAACTTTGTGGCATTTCCGTTGCATTTCTTTTCACTCTGTATGTGTTTGTGTGTGTGTGGGTGTGGGTGTGCGTGCGACCGGAAACGGAAGTTTTTAATGTTGCCCATTGCCGTGAGTAGCCGGTTTTTCGTTCATTCGCTTTTGGACTCCTTGTGGCTGTTTCTTTGGGTCGACCAGCATTGTTTTCCTCAAAAGAGCTGAAATTAAATGTTTGCCATGGTATACCATAATACATATACACATACAGTATATATATATGTTTGTGTATTTGTAGTTGCTTTAAAGTGAAAAATTTACTTTAACTCTTATAGCTAACCACTACAAGCCGTTGCCCATCCACCCCTCACCCCTATTCTTGTGTGCAGTGAAAACACAAAGCGCATTTCACTGTTTTATTTTGTTCGCCCTTTTTTTGGGGTTTTTTTTAGGGCAGTGGCTGCCCGCATTTATGTTTGCCGCTCTTATGCCAAAAGCCTACCAGGCAGCCAGCTCGCGGCCCTCCAAGATAAACACACAAAAACATACACACACGCACACACACACTCGCACACTCGCATACACAGTGAAGTGCGTTTTACGTTTTAACCAAAAATGAATGCGGCTCGTAAATCTCGCGCGTGAAAACATCAGTTTCGATGTTGTTGTTGTTGTTGTTACTGGTGTTGTTATTTTTGTTGTATTACTCACACTCCAAGTTGTCTTCTTTAAGCCTTACCAAATCTAGGCATAAAAAGGCACAAACAACAACAATAACAACAACAGCTCTGTATGTTTAAGTGAGGCACAATGTGTTTTTCACATTAGATTTGTTGCGGATTTGCACTGCAATTGTTGGGTTCACTTGAAATGTTTATGCAACTTGCGTAACTTGGGGTGTGGATGTGAACTGAACTTCAGTCAAATAAGTATAAAGATTTCTTATCCTATCGCAAAACAAAAAAATGATATAACACTTGCGGAAATAGAAAAGAATGAATATGAAATATATAAGATAAACAGCTTACTGATTGATATTTGTTTAGTATTCAATAAGAAATATTATTATGATGTTATAATATAGGAGAAACTTAAAATGAAAACCATATTTCCGCTTAGATAAGTGTAATAAAGTTGAAATGTGCCAAACTCTTGCTTATAATCATGGCTCAACACATATTTTCTCTTCAAACTATGAAAGCCTTCTACTTGCTTTACCTACTTTACCTTTCGCTCTTAACAGTTCTTAATGAGTATATCATTATTATCCATGGATATGATCTATTCTAAGAGTGACCGAATCAATAAGTAAGTATGCTGTATTTAAAAACTTTAGCTCACAATCAAATTTGGTATTCAAAATCGAATATTTTTGGAACTTGAATCGTTTTTCAATCTGGTTGCATCACATATTATCTGATGCTTAGCTGGTGAAATGTTACAAACGCTTCGAGCGGCTGTCATATACATCATACTGGTTGCAACACAGACGGCTTAAAAATCAGACAGCCGAAACCCCTTACCCCTCAAACCCTAACCCGATAGACCTAGAGGAGTACAGCCGGATATTGTTGAGCTGACCATTTTGTTCTTTTTCTCTGTTTTGTATTTTGGCAGCTTTTGATGTTTGCTGTTTGTTTTGGTTTAATTTTTAATGTTCGCGTCTGGAGCAACCCTTGCGGCCAGATTCGTGCTCACCTGATGGCCAACGGGGTAAAAGGGGGGGCAGTTGTTGCAGGCACTTTAGCTCAGATATAGAAATTAATTGCGTGGATCGAGTGGAAACAACTGGTTTGCAAGTACGTACATGAATGAGTGAGAGAGGGAAAGAGAGTGAGAGGGAGAGGGAGAGGGAGAAAGTGTTGCCAAAATGTTGACGCATGCTAAGCCAAAAGCGACACACACAGAACGAGAACCGCAGAACGCAACGCAAGTGAGAAATGCAAACACATTTGCCGGACTATCCACATGCCACATATTGTATCTGCAGCTGTATCTGTGTATTTGCAACTGTCACTGCGTACATGTGTGTGTGTGTGTGTGTGTGTGTCTGTGTTTGAGCACTTGACGAGATTTGTTTATTTGTCTATGCGAGCCGACCGTCTGTGGCCAACTGTGTCTGTGTTTGGATTTGGCCGTCTGGCAAAACACACACAAACACACATGTGAAATGAAATCAAATAAAAAAATTAAACAAAAAAAAATATAAAAAGATAGTATAAGTGCATAGAGAAAAATAGAAAAAGAAAAGCACGAAATTAAACAGCAAAAACAAATCTGACAAATCGTTTCTGATTTCTGTTGGTGCGTGAAATTCTCTGTTTCGGACAGACCCGTAGAAATTGAGAACTCTTTGATACATCGTTTGTTGAATCAATATCAAAAAACGTATTTATGCAGCGGTAAGTCGGATTTAGTTCCGGCTTGAATAAAAAGCACTTTCATATACATATATTTAAAGTTGCTCTTTATTTAAAAATGCCTTAGGCAAGGGGACAAATATTCCCATTCCCATTCCCCTAAAACTATTTTGCGATGATCCCATAACACCAAACAATTAATTGAGATACACAATAATGTAAATCATTAGGGAATTCTGAATTTTTAAGCTCTTGAATTCCTTTTCAAAGAAAAAATAAGTTAAACAAGTAAGAAGGCTTAGGTTAAGTATGATTGACAAGAAGCTAGTCTTAACTCATGACATTACACAAAAGTTTAAATATGCACCACTGTTACAATGCTTCAATCTCTCATATCTCCGGTGTTTCTCAATCGATTTTAATAACTATTTTACATATTTTAAATAATTTGTCCATAGATTAAATCTCATTTTTCGAAATTTCAGATTTTTTTGTTATTGATTGAATGTTTATATTGTTACCCGGACAACTTATCGAAAATTGTAAGCACTCTGCAAGGCTTTTTAGAACTCATAAGCAAAATCTGAAGTAACGTCATATTTTATTTGTGGAGATAGGATTGTACCTATACGCATTTATACAGACGAAAATTGTTGTGGTACCTTCAGAAAACAAGGAAGGTAAATTTTATTAAAACTTGTAAGTTTCTCAGGGTTTCTCTTTTTTCTTTAACCTAATTTCAGTTATAAAATAAATTAACGATTTCCCAGTTCTGGCAACAAAAATTTTGATTACAATAATTGCTTTAAGTTTTGATATGTAATAAATCTTTGAATATTGCGGCTTAAAATACAAGTAAAATACAGAAATTTAAAATACCACAAGTTTATATCACAATAACTCTCGAAATGAAGTTAAGGCAATATGGCTAAGAGTTAATTAATTAGTGCAAAAATACATTAAAAAGCGGATGCCGCCGACAGTCGACGCCCCGTCAATAAACCATTAACGCATTTTCCACTTTTTTTTGGTATTTATTTTTTTTTGAAAATGCAATTAATGGAGTGCATCATTTGCATCATCATCATCATCATCGGCAGCAACAGCAGCAGCATCAGCCACGTGCAACAAATTTTCAATAAGTTTTGCAATTTCAGTTTTTGATTGCATTTTGCGTTTGCGTTTGCGTTCGCATCCTTCTCAACTGGTTCGCTTTGATTGAGTGCGCAATTTGTTAATTCGATTTGCCTCAATTGCTGTTTGTCTCACTCGCACACTCTGCCAAAGGCCCAATTCCGCTGCAGTTGGGTGTGTGAGTGCGAGCAGGTAAGCAAATTTAATCTGATTTAATTATTTAATTTGATGCTTGTTTTATGCGATTTTGAGCATGAAATGAGCCGAAACTTTGCAGTGAGGTATATTAATTTATTGCCAGTGCTTGTATTTTATATATATCCTAAGACACTTTGACATGGGGTATAACAGACTAGCATTATTTCAACTGCTCAAAAATGTTTATTAAATGGTATTTCACTTTCAACAGGGTATCAGATCGCCAAACTTAATGTTTGAACAATCATTTTTTAAATCTATTTTTTACATTGTGCATAAATTATTAGAAATTCCATTGTATACAAATATATTTAATTATTTATTATGCCCTTTATTATTGTTTTGTTGTACATGATTTTTCCGGTTGTTTATTTATTATTATTATTATTTTTTTTTTTTTTATTATTATTTGTTTATTCGCATATATTAATAAGTGATTTTTGTTGGTATTTGTTTGTGTTTAAAGCCAGTAAATAAATTGATTTTCTTTTTGTGCCTTTTAACGATTTTATAATAATGTAAATAAAACCAAAACTGATGCGAATACAATTTCAATAAATGAGTATTTAATATGCTTAAACTAAATTGAACAGAATCAAAATAGTTTTTAAACTGTTTGCACAGATTTGGCAAACAATTTAACTACTTAATACATTCGATATGCCAACTGTCTGTCTGTCTGTCTGTCTGTTGCACAAAGTTAGATATTTGCACATGTTTTGTGTGTTCATTAAATAAGAAATCAATTTTCCACGACTAATGCTAGACAAAAACAATATTTGTCAATCATTGATCAAAATAAACTTCGACCACCAAAACTAAAATCTGCTTTTTCTCTCGAGTTTCATGGCATTCATTGTTCGGGTAACGGGCATAGTCTCTGTGAACCAGGAAGACATGAGCGTAGTGCAAAGGGGGTTCTTAATTTCTATTACTAGTTCATTGGGGATATGTTTTATTGTTTCTTTAACTTTTTGTCAGTTTTTTTTTGTGTGTTTTTTTTTTTAATAATTTCCATTTGAAATTGCGGTCTACGCATCTGTGCACATTGGCGATTAATTTGCGACCACGCCTCGTAAATATTTATACGCAATTGCATACATATACACGTACACGTATATATATGGATATGTGTGTATGTTTGTGTGTGGAGGAGGCGTTGGGCAACATTTTCGGCATTTGCTCATTTGTGTAAGTCAACACAATTTCCATAATAATGCTCAATGCCATAAGCCGGGGCACAGCTGGAGCACGCACCTATTCGCAAACTGTTACCCCTAGACGCACCTCTCCCCCCCCAACTGAACTAACCGCTGTGCTCAGCTCAGCTGTAGCATTAGAATTTGTTTGTCTCCCTCTCTCTCTCTCTCTCTATCCCACTCTGTCTATCTGCTTGGTTATTTGTGCATTTTGATTTATGCATTTGGCCAACAGACTCTTCTCCTTCTTCTTCTTCGTTGTGTTCTTCTTGTTATTCATCTTCGCTAGTGCCACGCAATTGCGCCTTCGCTTCTTGGTAACCATCTAAATCTCCACCGCCCCCACTGCCCGTACCCTCCCATTGCCTATCTGGCACGCTTGCGGCAGTTGCAGTTGCATTATTCAAAAGCCGTGCAATAGCAACCACCCGTTCCACCCGTCCACCCCCACCGCGCGCAATCCCCCGCACACCCGTTGAGTGATTTAGCGTGCGCCTCGACCGTTAACCGCAATGCAATTGTAATTACCCGAACTGCTTCCGCTACAGCCCGCCCCCTCTTCTTGTGTTCACCATCCCTGTACTAGGGGGGATAAAAGCTAGATTCCTTCTTCGTATCCATACCTGCAGCATTGTGTCCTGTTGTTTGTTTTTTCAATTCCCTGTACATAATATAAATGTTTGAGTATACAGGGTAGTATGCAGATTTGCGAGATCCCTCAGAGATATTTCACAAGTCAGAAATAAACCAAAAAACTGTAGAAGAAGAAAAAAATGTACATCTAAAATATAAGTTGAAGTATTGCCCAAAAGCTAAATCACTCATACAAAATGCTTATAGGGTATGTGCTAGTCGTATTACTCTAAACTGGATGATTATTACTTGTATTCCAGCTGTATTTACTGGTCACACTGTGCTCTCTCTCTCTCTCTCTCTCTCGTTCTCTCTGCAATTAGTTCCAAATCATAAACGAGGCTTCCGCTTGGTCAAACGGCTTCAACAGCTTCATGCAACCACTCAACCCACCCCCTTCCCCACTGTCTTCATCCTTTTCCACACTCATTTGGCTGCACAATTGCGTGTAAATTTCAAATTTTAATCGTTTTTGTGCACGCTTTTCGTCTACAACAACAACAACACCAAGTACAGCGATAACAACAGCAATTGCAAAAACCAAAACAACAACAATTGCATTTTGTGCTCAATTTTCGTAGAATGCAAATTCAGTGATCCCATTTTGATTATTGATGGGCCGTTCGCTGTTCAAAACAATTCAAAAATGGGGTTGCTTAAACCCCAACTGATAATGTTATTGTTAAAAATTAAAATAAAAAGTTGGACTTGTGCAAAGATTTTCAAGTGTTTTTGTATTTGGATTAGCTTACTTCAGAGTAGGGAATGTTTAAGTTATTTTTAACTTTTAACTAAGTTTATAAAGATATACCAGAAATTAATGCTCATAGAAATTAAATATGATTCATTAATATGCTTTTAAACATGATTGCATTCAAACTTATTAGTCATATTCAAAATCAAAGTTCAAAATCATAATTTTCATCATTCACAATTAAAGTTCATTATCATCATTTTCATCATTCATATAAACCATATAAATCAATAACAAAATATTATTTCGCTACAAAATATTACATTATTTTTCATAAAAAATCAAATCAAATGATAAAATTCATGTAAATAATCAAATTTAATTCTTGTTTTGACTTAAATTCAAGCAAAACAAATAACTTATTGTGAAAATCTCATGCGTGAAGCATTTTTTTTTCTGGTTTAAATTATCGAATTTAAATTTATTGCAACACATACAACACGCAACCCATTCATATCGCAAAACAATTCCCCTTCCCCCACATACACTTAAACTCTCCACCTTACCCCGCCGATAGCATTCCTGTGTCTTTTCCGTGTGTGCAGGCAGACTCATGCCTCATGCCTCATGCCTCATGCCTCATGTTGCCGATTGGCTCTCTCTCTGTATCTATCTGGGAGTTTGAGTGTGCGACTGAGTGCATATCGCATTCATAATTTATACGCATTGTCAGCAAGCGCAGGTTTGCCCTCTACTACAGGACATACCCTCCCCCCCCCCACCCTTACACACCCTCTCTCTCACAACCCTTACTTACGGTAGGGCATCGCATCAATTCACGCATTGCGCATTCAGTCGTTACATGCGATTGTTTTATGTTTCGGCCCTGCCTGCCTCATGGACCATTGTTGCATATTTAGCAATAATAAAATATTTAGTGCCATTGCAATAAATTTATTATCAACGAATACACCCTCACACACACCCACACCGACACATACAAGGCAGGTTAAATATTATAAATGAGCGCATAAAAATTGCAGCCGCATTTGTTGAGATTTGTCTGGGCATACGGGGCGTATTATCCATTTCTATGAAATTTACATTATGCGACAGCCAAACCGTTGTTTAAATGTATACACAGTAAGAAAAAATGTTTAGGTAAATATACCTTTTTTTTATATAAAAATAAATAGATATTCATAATAATTTTCATTGTTTTTATTTTTGAGTATATAAAAAATGTTTATAAATAAATATTACATATGAAAAAAAATATTATTTTTAATGTTTTCCATATGCAATAAGCACTTTAATCAAACAAACAGCGAAAAATGCTTTGCAGTCAGCTTGCTGCCTGCTACATCTGCTGCCTGCGACCAAAAAGGACATTCTGCATTGGATATGAATGCAGCCGCATATACACCAAACACACACACACACACACACACACATATGTATATGATAAATTGCACACACCTTGGCTGAAAATAAGGTGGGTGGCGCGGGATGGGAAGGGGTGTTAGTCAGTGGTAATCTTTGCACATTCCAGCTGCCCTTTTGTTGCATTGCGCAAATATTTGGCAGGCGGCATCTCAAACAAGTGCCACAATCGAAAGGGTATGGAAGGTAAAGGACAAAAGTCAAGATGTATTGAATGCCAAAAGGATTAGGTATTGGATTGGCTTGGTGAGTGTGTGTGTGTGTTTGTTTGTGAGAGTAAATATTTGTATTGTTCAAATATTGACATTGTGCATAAATATTTAATAATTTATTTATTTACATACTCAATTTATTGTTTGATATGCTTTTTTTTTTTCATTTCTTTTTTATGTGCATAAATTTGCTGTTAAACGATAATCATAAAATGCATTTTTGTCGTGAAATGCGAAATGCGAATTGGAGTATGGGATGATAAATGCGTTTAGGGTCGCGTTGAGTGTGAATTGTATGAATAAATGTTGGAACTGATTTACAGTATTTATGGTCAAAACACATTTGGATTAACGTTCGAGTGTGTGTGTGTTGTGTCGGAGTGTTTGTCTGTCCTTTTGTGTGTTTTTGTTTTTTTTTAGGCTGCGTTTAGTCATCTGCACAGAAGTCAACTTAATATCAATAAAACATTAAAGTTGTCTCTGCAAATAACTAAATTATTTACTGACTCTTGGAACTCGTATACAAATTTTAAAAATTTCTGATAAGTTGATATATTTTTATAAAAGTAAGCATATTTTTTTTTAATGATTTGGCATTAAATATGACTATGCTTAACTAAAAATAAGCTCATGTTTAATGAAGAAATCAATATGTCGGTTCTGAGTACAACATTTTATTTAAAATATTAATTTTAGTTATCTTTATACTATTTAAAGTAAAATTAACTTTACATAGTCAATTTAAAGTGTGATTTAAATATATTTCGTATTCATTTAGCTTTTTACCTATTTACACACCTTAATCAACATATTAAATAGTTAACAACATTTCATATTTGAAAATCGAATTGCAAAATAAACTATTTTCTTAGTTGGTTGTCAAGTGTTCCTTATCTCTGGTAGTAAAAGTATATCATTCAAGCACATAAAAACAAAAACTCTTTTCCCAAGTTATAAATTTAATAATGTTACTATTATAACTTTCTACAATGAGGATTTAGGTTATGTGAAGACTCCTTTTTTTTGTAATTTTTATTCTCATCAATTGCCGTCGACACAGACACAAAGCCCAACCAGCTGATGAGGAAAGGTGACTGCAGTGGTGTTTGTGTGTGTGTGTGTGTGTAGAGAGAAAGAGTAGCTGAATACAGGATCACGGACCCTGGACTGCAACTAAGCAGCTCAAGTTGCTGGCATCCTTTTTGAAGGAAGGCAACATGTCCGGACCGGCAGTTGGTCAGCTGCAGCACGCAGTTCCTTTTGTTAATGATACTCCTGCTGAACATCAGCAGCAACCGAGAGAGAGAGAGAGAGGGAGAGAAAGTAGAAGGGCAATGGCAGGGTGCTACAGAATCATCATCATCATCATCATCATGGCCAAGCTCATCAAAAGGATGCCAGCCACAGTCATAGCCTCAAGTGAGGAGCAGGAAGAGTAGCTGGAAGTGTGGGGGGGGGGTGGGGGGTAGAGGGGTAGACGGCAACAATTTTGTGGATTTATTGACATTCTGTGATGTTATTAAAGTTGATTGCCAGAGACTGTGCACGTTTTGGCTTAGACGAAGTGCATCACCCCCTTCCCATTCCCCTTTCCACCTGACCACAAAACTGTGTGGATGTGGGAACTTTAAAGTCAGATGTGGCATCAACATGCAGCTCAGCTATAACTGCAACATCGTGTGTGTGCCTCTGTGTCTCTGTGTTTGTGTGTGTTAGTTCACATAGCAAACGGATGAGGGGCATTTGCAGTGTGGTCAATTCGAAAGAAACAATGGCTAGGATAACACGAATTTTTGCCAACTGCTTTTGTTGTTGTCTGAGTGTGTTAGTGTGTGTGAGGTAAAATGGCAACAGTCAAAGAGAGATTACACGTTGAAAAAAACTTAAATATTTCCATAAAATTATGATAAAACCTGAAATCCATTGAAGATATTTTTTTCATTATTGAGAATAGATTTTCTTATTATATAATGAATTAGTTAACATGTTTTAATATTCAAATATTAATAAACATTTTCTTGTGATAAATAAATTATATAAATTTTGAATATTGAAATGTGTTAATATTGAATGAAAAGTTGCAAGTTTTGTCAAGTGTATTTTCAGTATGTGTATTCCGGTTGCTGTTGTTGTTGCTATTGTTGTTTTTGTCATTGTCATCGCCATCATCATCAAGTCTAATATGCGCATTATTGGTTTTGCTGCTTGGGCCCGTGCTGCAGTTTATCCTTTAATATGCCTTGCATGTTAATATGCTTGTCCCGTTTGTCGCAGCATCCTGCTGCTGCGTACGGTTTTGGTCACAAAGTGCTTCGCTTCCTCCACGCTGCCTCAACAACATGATGCAAATATGAAATGCAAATTCTCAGCGCACCATATTAAAAGTTCCCCACCCCAAGCGCTCTCCGCTTGCTACCAAAACCTTAATTCAATCTGCGTATCTCATTCGCTTATTGCTCTCGGCTTTTCGAGTACAAATGTAATAAAAAAATTGCGTAGCACACAAATCCTTTTGATCTGGTTTTTTAATTTAGCATCTTATATTAAAATTTGTTTCTTGTCTTCATTTTTTTTTTCTGATTTTCTTATTTTTATTAATATTATTTTCATTTTTGGTGTGTGTGTGCAACACATGGCGTATACGACATAAGTGCTTCAAGCTGGCAACACAATTTTCTTGTGTGTTTTTGGAGTTTGGAATTAATTTGATAACGCTTGCTCTCCTTTATTACTTTCGATGCGTGCGTTGTGGTCGACTTTTACCTTGGATATTTAAATTTTTTTTAAGGTTTTCAGCTTGAATTTACATTAAACGATATTTAAATCGATGTGTGGCTTTAAAAGCGCATTTGCTTGAAGAGTTGACTTGAAACAAATTTCTATAGATTTCCATTTTTTATCTCGCCATTTTGTGCTTTTCAACTAACCCTAACTCACTCACACAGACACACACAGATACAAGCTGTTGTACAGTTTGTCAACATGAAAAGGTTAACAAGGTAAATAAAAAACGCTAAAGCAAAAAGGTGAGACACCATGAAAAGAAAAGACGCAAAACATAAAAAAAACGAGAAGATGGGCCACCAAAGACACAAAAGGCACCACACCGACAATGTTTTGCACATAGTCTGTTGGAGTTGGGGGCAAAAGACAACGTCGAAAAGGTGGCAACTCTGGTGCTCTGGTACTCTGGACTCAAATCTCAGCAAAGGCAGGCGCGATACTCTTTTGTGTGTGTGTGAATAACAACATTTTAAACATGTTTACTTTTTATTTTGTGCTATGCCTTTTCCAACGCTTATGCAATTTATTTCTGCATGTACATAATACCGCTCAAACCCTCTCCCCCATCCGCACCAACTTGCTCTTACATAACTTATAGAAGACCTGACTCCTCCATCTTCATCGGTATCAGCTCTCGCCATTTGCTCCATTACAAAGCATGCCCAGCGGCTGGGGCCAGGTATAATCTTTTGCTTGTCTTTTCACCTTAGGTGACAGCCAGACGCGGCCATAACAACACTTGAAAAAAATAGATATATAAACTTGGTTTATAGATAATCGTCAAAAGCAGTTGACTTGTATATTTTCACAAGATTCTGTTTTAATTTAAAAAATATTAGTTTGGTAATATATTGATTCAATAAAAATCACTCATTCTAAAGTTTTATTGACTTTTTACGCTCAGTGTAAACACCAGCTTTTGGCCTACTCTCTGCAGTAGAGGGTATTTTCAGATGCTTAAGCCTTTTGACAATAACTTGATAGCTTTAGTAATGAACTCGACTGGTTTAAATGTGTTCGTATTCAGAAACGTTTCTGTTAGAGCTGAGAATTTTAACAATCTTCGATAAAGTTTTGCAAGAAATCTTAAAAGATTTCTTTGCTGAGATGAGATGCTGAGATATTGGGAGAAAGAGCTAAACATATTTAAACACCAAAACATAATCAATAATACTTTCTTTATCGATTTTGAATACAAAACTACAAAAAAGCATATAGAATAATATTTAAATGGATATTTAAATGCAGACTGAAACGTCTGCACCTAAGAGTACTCACAAATCATTTTCTTTCCAAAAACTATTGAAGCTCTTTCTTAGTTTTTAGTTGTTCCTACTCAAAAAGGTTGAAAAGCCAAGTTAAAAGAAGCTTACGCGTTGCCCGCGGCGGTCATTGCTTTAACTTTGGCTTGAACTTTGCCATAGTTTGTGTTGAGAACAAAAGTAAAAGAAAAGGAAGGAAATAACAAAAAATAAAAGGAACATTTTTCAATGCGGTAAAGTTGGCAACACTGGGCAGCAGGGAAGCAAGGCAGTTGTAGTTGTTGTCCCCGCCCCCATTTGTGTGGCAGACACGCGTAAACTGCTTGCTTATGCAGCTCAAGTTGCCACGCTTGACACATTTCTCTGGAGACTCGGGTGCGGCAACTTGTCAACGCACAGTCATCAATGTCGGCGTGATGGCATCAGCGTGCCCATCCAGCGTGTCCCTCCCCTCGTTACCCTTGTTCAATGGAAAATGTCCATGCTTACAGTTTCGCAATGTTCGCATAAACATCCACAACATGGCCATTCGCACAGCGTGGCATAGCGTGCGACATGATGCATGCCACACACTGGGTCGCCGTGCCGCAACGACCACAATACAGCTAAAGTTCCCTAAGATCTACTCCCGGCGACCGCTAACAAATATTAATGAGCAAATGTGCACAAATTCGCAATCAATATTAAACAAGCTTTAAGCCAAATGGTCAAGAAAATATATATCTGTTAAAGATATGTTTTAGCTCTTTCTTTATTTTCTGCTGTCATTGTACTAGGTTCTTCCTGTTATTAGTTAACATGATTAGTTGTCATTGTACCCGTTGTCGTATGCTTGATTTTTTATGATTATTCCCCTTTTTGATTGCGCGACGCATACAAACACACACACGCACACACACATTCACACATTCAAAAGTGGAAGAGACAAACTTTTTGCAACTGCAGCACGTGCCTTTGTCCCGGTAGCATGCACAGCAGCAGCTTGCAGATTGCTTTAAAAAAAAAAAAAACCAAATAAAAAACACACAAAAAAAAGAGTCACGTGCAAAAAACTTTCTTAATTTAAAAGAAATTTTCAAACAAACTCAATTAAATAATTTCAGGCGCAAATAAAGATGTGCAAGAGCCACCGGAAAGGCAAGGGCAGGACAACAGGAATACATGTGGTTATCTCTTTTTTAGAAACACACTTTTCATCTACTCTCTCTCTCTCTCTCTCTCTCTCTCTCTCTGTGAATCTCTGTGAATCTCTGTGAATCTCTGTGAGTCTTTATCTCGTTGGTTTTTTTTTGTAAGATAATTTTAAATGCCACAAAATTTTAATTGAGTTAATCCTAAAAACCACATGCTGGCTAACGAGCCATCTGCTTGTCGGAAATTCCATAGCCAGAGCTAATTTGCTGCTGCAAACTAGGAAGCATGAAAATATAGAAGTAAAGTTGAATGCGTTTAGCAGCTGCAACAAATGATTATTACTCCTCACTAGATTAGCTTAGTTGGCTGTGCTTTGAAAATTGATAAAGCATTCAGTAACATTCATACATATATTGAAACAAGACGAACAAAAACAATGATTTCCTCAAATCTACACGCTGAATTGGAGGAGAGCTTTTTAAGCACAACCTTCAAGGTAAACGAATTGATCAAGTTCTTAACTGAGGTGGCCAACAGTAGCAAAGAAAAGTGAGTAAGTCGAGAAATCGAGATAAGCTAGTTGATCTGCAAATTTATAAAACGTTTGTTTGTTCTCAGTGCCAGCAAGGAAAAGGACAAGAAGGCTAAAGAAGTTGACATCAGTGCTGGTGTCACCGATGATAATTTTTTGGTTGTGGAGCGTCCTAACTATGCCCACAAGATAAGGAAGCAAAGCAGAAGAATAAATAGTCGAACTAATATGGATCAAATGACATTTATGCGTCAAATCGGTGTGAAACGTAAGGAACGCATTCAGGCTCGTGATGAACGCATGGTTATAGCTAATAACTTTCGCAGGTAACTTTCATATAGAGACTTTCAATTAATATCAAAATACTGTTTACTTAGATTGGGCAATGCGGAGTATCGCAATACAGCTTACGATAAGGCAATTGAGTACTATACCAAGGGTCTGGCATATATTTGTGATTCGCCGGTTCTTTATGTTAATCGCAGTTTGTGCCTTATCAAGTTGGTTCATTTTACGTTTCTACTTATACGATATTAATATTTTGATTGTTTTAAAGGAAACGTGAATTTAAGCGGGCCTTGATTGATTTGGATCATGTGACAACCAGATTGGATGAACGCTGTGTGCGAGCTTGGCTTTATAGAGCTGGTGCCATGAAGCGCATGAATAACGAGTCTGGCTTTGAGGAATGCATCGCAACAGCTCGCCGTTTGAATAGGTCTGAGCTCGAATACATTGATTATTTTTTAGAAAAATTGCGAACAGATTTTTGATGCCACACAATGATTCTGTTTAAGATTTCGGAACGCATTTTGTTGTACACATTTTTTATAACTTTATAACAAGCCCAGCCTTCTATTCGAATCCAGTTTTAATGTCTGTCAGGTACACTGAAAACAAGCATAGCAAATAAAAAAACAAACAACTTTAACAGCTTTCTGTGTCAGTTTGTGTTTGGCAAATGAAATTTGCAATTTTTGCATAAATTCAATAAAAATTCCAATTGTCCTGGGGAATATTTGCCAATACAATATACTCTCGGTGCTCGGGTACTCGATGCTCATATATATGCACAGATACCACTATTTGGCCCCACACCCCACTCGCCACTTGCCACCCCCTCGCTGGTCTCAACCAACAACAGTTGTAACCACGATAAGGGCCACTTATACGCTTCGTTTGGGGTACACGCTGTCCCCAACGCAACCAACTACCACAATAGACTGACTCTGTGGCTAGATCTAGGAGAAGGGCATGTACGGTGGATGGGGGGGAAAGTATATTTGTGTGTGTGTGAGTGTTTTACCACAGAAAGTATTCAATATGACACCAACAGCATTTGCATTTGCTTTGGCTAAGCCTTGGCAGTTTCACTTCATAATGAAATGCAGTTCCAATGCTTTGGGGAGTCAAACTTTTCTCACAACTCACACAATGTATGGGTAGGGGTGATGGGAAAAGGGGTTAGGGTGTCGTTACATTGTAAAGTGACAAACAAACGGCAAGGGAAGTGCCACAAAAAAGGTTTTTCACAGTTTGTCAATTTCTGTATGTTGCCGAGTCGACACCTAAGCCGGGTCAGAGAACTGAGAGCCACGCCCATCGCAACACGAACCGCCTTTGCAGCATTTCCCTTGACACTACTGACACGCTGAACAGATACATAGATAGATAGATAGAGAGAGGAATGGTCACACTGCAGTACAGCAGCAGCAGTAGCACCAGGAATCTATTGGCTTTGCGATCTAAGAAATGCAAAAATCCTTGTGGGGCTAAAGCTCTAATCAACAGCAACGCCCACGCTTGTAATCAATGCTGTAAACACTTATTTTTGTGGTTGCAATGTTGCAACAACAACAACACTTGCCACACATACACACACACACGCACACAGACATACAGACTACCACACCGCCTGCTGGCATGCAATTTGGTAGCACAGTCAAAGTTTGTCGCATGCCTCAACATTGTTCTCATTCCCCAGACTCTAGTAGTAGTCGTAGTCCTAGTTTTTGTTGTTGTTGCTTTTGCTTTTTCTGGTTGTGCTTTGCGCTTTTTGCAATCAGTTGAAGCTCATCCTTGCCATCGGATTTTGCGTGCTGCAACATTGCGGCATTTTATAGGTGTGGCAAAAATGGTAAACCGGCAACAGGCAACCGGCAACCGGCACTTTTAACATACTCCTGCGGTTGGGCGTGCCAAATGTACCAAGATACTAACCATATACATATATAAAGAGTCAGTTACCTTGTAGGCTTTTCTACATAGCTGGTGGGAATAAGCTAGATCACAATTTCAATAGATATAAATGTTGATTTGAATGGTGTAAAAGTAAAAGTAGCAATTGACCAAGCAATTAAATAATTATGTCAGCATTTTAAATATGGTGGTAATTATTTAATTATGTTATTATTTAAATATCAATATAGTTTGGTGAAATTAAATATTTTACACATAATTTCATAAGCAACTTTAGAGTGACTTAATTATCTTGTGCATTTCCTCTTATTAGGTCTGCAGAGCAACTAATTCTGCCTCAAACTAAAACTAAATGGCCCTTGGCCAATGTCAACATAAACATGCCCCATAAATTAGGCTGCGGTTGATCTCTGTTTACGAACAAAAGCCCCTTCTCTTTAATCCATTTATTATACCCTTAACCCATGAAATGGGTAATAAAGGGTATAATGGTTTTGTGCAAAAGTATGTAACAGGTAGAAGGAAGCTTCTCCGACCCCATAAAGTATATATATTCTTGATCAGCATCAACAGCCGAGTCGACTTCGCCATGCCTGTCTGCCCGTCCATATGTATGAACGCGCCGATCTCAGGAACTACAAAAGCTAGAGACTCCAGATTGTATAAGAGCTTTCCTAATCCCTAGGCATAGCAAATTTGTTTCAAATTTTCAATAACTTTTCAGGTTTACGATATACACATGTAATTAATAACAAAAAAAATCTTGAATTTCAAATACTTGAAAATGAGGATTGAAACTATTAACAAAATGTGTGAAATTTTTATTAAAATCGTTTAAGAAACTCCGGAGATATGAAACCCTCAAGCATTGGTACAGAAGTACACAGCAATATGTGTATGTCTGGTAGCCCGACCGTCTGTCCGACTGTGTGGTCAAGTGTTAAGGGTATCTTCTAGTCGAGCTTACTCGACTCTTACTTGTTTACTCTAGAGGATCACTATAAACCCATTTTCAGCACACATTTAAACTATATTTTAGCATCGCAACATATTTAGCCATCTTCTGCTCGCCTTTTCCTTTTTGGCCCTTTCTTTGCTGGCACTTGAAAGTTGTCCGACACTATTTAGTTTTTAGCTCTGGTTAGCTGCGGTTCGTGGGTTTGCATCTTGCCAACGTCTTGGCCAAAAAAGTAATTTGGCCCTTTATCTGTATTGTTGTTTAAACAGCAATACCCAAGACCCTAACCCAAAGCGGCTTCTGCTGTGCATTGGGGACTTAGCTTTTGGTTAGGGAAACTCATTTTCATTCTCTCTCGTTCTCTTTTTGGAGTTTATCGCTTTTTATATCCTGTACTTATCAGAGCTTTAAAATGGGATATGAAAAATGTGATTTTATTGAAAAAAATAAATTACATTTTAGAAAACTCAACTAACTTTAGTCAGACACTTATTAATATTTTAATAGAGTGTTTGAATAGTTTGCTCCACTGGTTTGTTGTTATATATTTGTGAACCATACTCTATGATTTAACCAAAACTGCATTCAACTTGGGAAGTTTTTGTTGTGTCTGTCCAAAAAGTTGTGTTGTGTATTTTACAATTTGCCCTCGCCTCGAAACTCGCCAGAAATTGAACGCTGAAGTTTTCCATTGAAAAAAAAAG
This sequence comes from Scaptomyza parva, assembly GCA_035044645.1. NCBI lineage: Eukaryota > Metazoa > Arthropoda > Insecta > Diptera > Drosophilidae > Scaptomyza > Scaptomyza parva. The sequence continues at coordinate 1,954,959 of JAWNNT010000127.1, forward strand.
AAAAACGGTCCACTTGACACTGACGCTGTCATTTTGTGGACTTGGCTGGCAGTTAATTTAAAAGTTGTGGCAATCTTCCGGTTTTAATTAGCATGCCAATTCTCGCTTGCCCACTGCCTTCATACTCCAGTCCTCTAATCTTCTTGGATTGGCTGGCTGGGAATGACCAGAAATCTATTGACACTTTTTGCGCTTTATTAAATGTTTATTTGCTTTGTTGATTTCGATTTTCACATCGATTGCGCAACGAATTCCAAATGCAAACAACAACAGCATCAAGAAAACATTCAAGTATTGGGGGAGTATCTTCAATTTATGCGGGGAGGGGTGGACGCAAGAGTATGTCCCCACTAGCTTAGGGACAGACGCACCAACTTGAGACGTAGCAAAAACTATGAGCATGCTTGCCAGCGGTGAACGGTAACTAAGGCAGAAAGAGAGAGATAGAGAGAGAAAAAGAAAACAAACCCATCTCATTCTCTTACACACAAAGTATCTCCCCGGTGGGAAAGTGGACTTGGGACAATGACTGTGACTGTGACAATGACTGTACAAAACAAACAGATACGCATAAGATACTAGAGTCAAAGCAACGGCATCTCTCTCTCTCTCTCTCTCTTTGTAACTGTAACTGTGACTGGTTGCATTTACATTTACAGTCACTGTTACTGAATTAGTAATTGAGTATATATTGCGGATAGAGAAGTGTTGGTATTGTGTCTTGTCGTCTTATACCTGCTGTTTGGTCATACACTGTAATAAAAATTAGGTAAACTAAATATGTATCTTAATGTGTTAGCGAAAGTTGAAACGTAAACAGATTTAATTTTTTTTTTAAATTTGTTTATACCCATTAAAAGTATTAACAATGCTTATAAGCTTATAAACTGTTTTCTTCTGTGTAGTATGGAGTTACAGTTACATTCAGCTTACCTTCCCCCTCCCCATTTTCCCCTACACACACTCGCACACACTCCCACACACTCGCACAATAGCAACAACAAGTTTTGGGTCTAGAAGAAATGTATTCACGTTGCTTTTTCATTATTCATGACAACTTGCTCCTGGCCGTCGTCTCTCGTTGCTAGATGTAACTAAGTCAAAGCAAACACCAGACACAAACACAGACAAAAACGAAAAAAAAGTTGACAAAAACAGAAAATAATAAGAAGATAGGTGGGACACATACACTCTGTTGGTGGGGGAACTAACAAAGATGACAATAAAAAGCAGTAAAACAATTTTTGCTACCCCACAACGGCAAAGACAAAAAGTCAGTACAACAACAAGAACAACACTAGCGATTGGGCAAAAGGAAACTAATATTTTAAGAAAACAAGACACGGCCAACAATGAAAAGAGGGGTGTGTGTGGGTGGTGGGTGATAGTGGGTTGGGGTTTGGGTGGGGTAAAGTGGTTGGCAGTTTATATCAACTCGCATATGTGAATGCGTGTGCACAAAAAAAACATAACAAAAAAAAACAAACAAAAAAGTAAGACAGGCAACAGTTTTGCTCTGCGTGTGTTCGAGGGGGAAAGGGAGCTGTGTGTATGTGTGTGTGGAGCGGGGAGGTTGGGTGCTTTGATAGCTTTGCGCAAGTGGCCGTCGTCAAATTCAAGTGACATATTTAGACAGCTAAGCGACTCCCAAGTGTGGCATCTACAGCACAAAGCAAAGGTGAAGTGGCAATGCCACAGTCGCATCAGCCAAAGCAGTAGCAACAGCAACAGCAGCCAGTAGCAAATTTTTCAACCACCCCAAAAGTATGCAGCAGTTTTTTTATAGCGCGTGTTTGTGTGTGAGTGGGTTGTTCTTCGGTGTATCCCTTTTTTCACCCCACTTTATTATTTTTATTTTTGTTTTTTTGCAGCGCGAGTGGTTTTGTGTATCAGACAACCAACAAAAAAAAGGCCATTAGGCTTAGAATGTGCCACGTGGAGATACCCTGTAATTAGTTGGAAATATATTAAGATTAAGTTTTCATTAATTATAGCTATAGCTAATACCAAACTAATACAAAAATAATTACCCAAAGTTAAATAAATATTTACAGGGTATAATTTGCAAGAGCCAAACCCACACGACAACAGCAACGCCGATGACGACAGTTGCTTTTAATAATAAAATCATTGAGCATCAAAGCATAAAAATCAGTCAAGTGCAACATAAGCTTAAAGACCAAAGTCGCATCAGGGGGATGCTGCTGCTGGCCGGAATCGAAGGTAGCTAAGGTAGTTCAATCCCCCGCCACCCTCTACACATTCTCCTTCTCTCCTTTGTACGTTCAATAATAGAGGATTTTCCTGCCCTCAAATACTCGTCCATGTTTTCGTATGGCCAAAGAAAAGCGAAATGAATTTGATTTAATGTAATTTTTACAGCCAAATTAGTTGGCTTTTGATGTGCGTTTAACTTTTCTTTTTCTTTTTTGTGTGTGGCAGTTGCAATAACTTTAAGTCGTGCAAAGAAATTGAACAAAATATGATCATAAAAGATGGCCTTCAAATCAACGCAGCTTAAATGCTCTATCTTTGGAGGTCAATTGTTAAAGAGTGAAGAATATTTTAGTATTGCAATTTGCTTAAACCTTCAACATGATAACTTTAAAAGGAAAACATTTTATTTTATGATTTTTTTTCTTATCCTACTATTCAGGAGTAAAAAAATGTATTTAAGATGTATATATATATAGATTTTCATTTGAGAAAATAATTTTAGTAAATACTGGGATCGGAGAATTGAAAAAAAACTCTTGAGAAACTCGCCATACTTCAAAATTTTCCCCCTTTGGTAGAGTAAGCCAAAAAGTGAGCAACCATTTATTGGGCACGCGTTTTGTGCGTAAGTTTTTCTGTGTGGCCACCCGAGATGAAGCAGAGCGAAGGGGGATGAGGGGGAAATGAATGCTGCTGGCAGCTGCATCCGCAAAAAGGTGCTTCATGGAGCCATAAAGAGACACCGCAGCGCCAGTTGGGCCCACAGCGTGCAGCCATAAAAACTCATAAACTGGATTCAAAGTGCGCGGTTTTTCCACATGTGTGTCTGCCACATGGTATGTGAATATGTGTGGCTTTAAGATGTATATATATTGCCAGTTACTTTAAGTTGTGGCAGCAAGTTATTGGCCACACTCCCGGGATTGCCAATACATAGCAAAACTTAAGTCAAGTGCAATCATTTCAAGCTGTTGCTGCTGCTGCATTCATAATTGCATAAAATACTCGAAAAAAAAACCACATGCTCACAATTCATATGTCTGGTTAACTTGTAATGTGGCAAGATGTTGCCATCAATTTGACGGCGACTTACATTCAACTTGTGGCAACTTGATTATGATTCCCATTAACTGCATAAATACAATATTGGTTAAACTCTTGTAAAGGCTTAGCTCTTAAGATTTTACAGAGTATTTAATAATCAAGTTGGTGTTTTCCTTTTCACAAAACGTGTTTGCTGAAGGCATTTCAAGTATTTCTCATTGAATAACATGTGGTTTGTATTGGAATTAAGCACAGCCTGCTTTATTTTAGTTTTCAACAACAATGTTCAAATAGTTATTCATGCATTACATGTGGTATTGTTAGTATGCTTTGCATGATTAACATGAAAGAAACCCAACTTAAATGCTAAATATACAAATATGAAATAACACTTAGCTAAAATATATTCAGTTAAGACTTAATCGAGAGCAGAACAGTTTGATACCTAATCAACTAATATTGCATAGTATTTGAATTTCTACATTTGACTTCACGTACTTCACAACTAAATGAGAAACTTAATTGTATGTAGCCGCAAATAAATTGATTTATAATTTAAATTAAACGTCTCTCTAGACACAGAGAACAAAAACAAACACACACACGCCTCCCCAACTTTTTTTCCCTTCCCAACTCATTCCCCTTACCAACAACTACCCTAACAATAGCTGGCAGTAACAAGCTATTTAGCAAACTTAACGATAGAAGCAGCAGCAGGACACAACCCTTTAAGCACTTTTGAAGATTGTCGGTTGTTTCCTCACTTCTTCCCTTACTTGATTTTACCCCCCTCCCATCCTACTCCATCTCTCACTCTCTATCAGAAAATCAAACAAAAACCAAAAACAGTGAGAGACAGAGGACATTGGAAACGTGACATCTTAATGTCAGTCTGCTTTTGCTGAAAAATAGAATCACAGCACAAGAACAAGTCTTCCGAGTTCTTCTCCCTTATAGTTTTCCCTTGCAACACCTCCTTCCCACCACTCCCCTCCATTCTACGTCTTGCTGTCTGTTTGGCTCAATTGACATCATTTGCTTTGTACTTGTGAGCTTGTTATTTTCTACAAATTGTTAATTATTTTCATTACGATTATTATGAAACTTTTTGCGCGCTGCCTCGATTACTCCCAACCCCCTTCCCCGCTCCCCGCTCCCCCCTCCCTAGCTTCCCTTGCTGTTACTTGTTACTTGTGCGCTTGTTGTCCTTAAGGATTTTTGGCATTTAATTAAGCGCAATCAAATTGACATTTTCAAACAATTTAAACAAGCAAATAGACGGCATCGTCGTCGTCTCTACTGTCTCTCTACCTCCCTTAGACCCCTTAAACAGACACCCCGCTCCCCGTTCTCTCACATCGGCTTTGTTTATTTTTTGGGGCATATTGAAGCGTTTGGCGTTTTGGCCAGAGGCCAATTGCCTAAGCTCTATGCCTTCGAGCCAAAACAAAAAAATCAATAAATAAATGGACAAGCAACACCCCTTAACCGCCCCCAACCCCATAGCCGCGCACACTCATACCCCCCCCCCCCCCCACCCACCGCGCACATGCGTCAATTAATTATGTCTTTTGCCGTTTTGTCGCATTTAAAGGCGACGCAATTAAGTTGCCAGTAAGTAAGCGGCCAAAGGGAATTGTTGGTTAAAGTAGATGAGGTTGGGGAGGGAAAAAGGAAGAGGAAGGGGGATGGTATATATGTATGTAATATATACTCGACCGAAGTCACATAATACGTATCAATGGACACCGACATGGACATGGACATGGACATGGCCACGGACATCTACATGGACATCGACATGAACCTGAACATGGATGTAGATGTGGAAATGTCCGTCTTGTCCGTTGGCATTGCCCACTTTACGTACGTGACCAGCACAGTAATTCATATGAAAATTTAATTTGTTAGGCCGTACAAAAAGTGAACAAATGATACCGAAGAGAAAGAGACAGACAGAGAGAGAGAAGGAGACGAGGTGTATATGCAATGAAGCCAAATGGTTTGTTACGTTTCTCTAACCGCATGTGAAAATAAATATTATTAGGTTGGCCCACACACAAACACACACATATACACTTAAGTGTATATAGCAACAAGAATAGCATGACTTGCAGTTATCCCGTTTTCAAGTTTGTACACGTTCAATAAATATTTTAACAAAAGATATTAAAATAAAAATTAAATTAAATATGCCATAAAACCTACAAAAAAGACAACTTTTAAAATTGTAAGCACCAAAATATATACAGGGTATATAAAACCAGTAAGAAGACACTAGTCGAGTAAGCTCGAGTAGAAGATACCCTTAATCCTTGACCTTGCATCAACGCTTATAACAGCTGCACTGTAACTATGCTTCTATCTTAAATATTTCCAGTGTTTCTTAACGGATTATAAAAATAATTATTTAGATTTTCATTATATTGTCATGCTTTTAGGCCCGATTTTTAAGTTTTCGAAATTCAAGATTTTGTTGTTGTCGATTCCATGTGTATATTGTAAGCCGGAAAAGTTATCGATAATTTAAAACACACTTGTATTGCGTAGGGATTAGAAGAGCTCATTTTCAAACTGAAGTCTCTAACTTTTGTAGTTCCTGAGATCGATGCGTTCATACATACACCCGGATCAAGATCAAGAACATATATACTTTATGAGATCGGAGATGCTTACTTCTGCCTGTTGCATACTTTTACACATTTCATGCGTTAAAGTTATAAAAATAAAATTAAGTAAGCTAAAAAACCTCAAAAAATAACCAATCAAACATTTCAAACCAGTCACTCCCACTTAAAAAAATATACAAGGTATACAAAAACAAAAAAAAAAAACAAGTAAGAAGGCTCTAGTCGCGTAAGCTTGACTAGAAGATACCCTTAATCCTTGACCATACAAACAGACAGACGGTCGGGCTGAGGGACATAAACATGATGACTGTGTACTTCTGTACCAATGCTTGATGGTTTCATATCTCTGGTGTTTCTTAACCGATTTTAATAAAAATTTTACAGATGCTTTTTATTTTATTAATGGTTTCAATCCCAATTTACAAGTTTTCGATTTTCAAGATTTTTCTTTCCGATTCCATATGTATATATTAAACCGAAAAAGTTATAGAAAATTTGAAACAAATTTGCTATGGCTAGGGATAAAGAGTGCTCATATCCAAAATCTGGAGTCTCTAGCTTTTGTAGTTCCTGAGATCGACGCGTTCATACATACAGACAGACGGACGGACGGACATAGCTAAATCGACTCGCCTGTTGATGCTGATAAAGAATATATATACTTTTTGGTATCTCAGAAGATTCCTGTTACATACATTTGCCCAAAACCATTATACCCTTTTTACCCATTTCATGGGTTAAGGGTATAGAACCACATGAAATATGAAAAATGATTATTGCATATTCGGCACAAATAGGCCGAATTGCGGTTTATGTGTTTTTGTTTTGTGCGTGCTCGTCAACAAGTGGCCCCCAAAAGCCACAAAGTATGCAATGCACTTTTCCGCTTTTCAGCGTTAATTTTTGTGATTTTGATTGCACGCACCGCAATTTGAATGATATTTGGTTTATTTTGTGGTTTCCACAGTGAAATGTGAAACGATATAAATACATTAGTGTTGTGTGATATTTTGCATTTATAGTTAAAGTTCGGCCTTAACTTTAATGAAGCTAACTTTCTTCTGGGCTCAAATTAGCCTCTAATGCAGTATTAAATGGCATCGATCATTGGATAGAATTTTCAAATGGAAATGGGAAAATGAGAAATGTGTAAGCGACGCATTAAGCTCATTAGCTCAGCAATGCAGAAAATGTCAGGCAAAAGGAGTCCGAAGACAAGTCAGCTGAACAGCTTAGCAAATATATAGAAGGTCTATTGAAATAATTAGCAGGACTCTCTGCTGCACAATTTGCATGGTCCACGATGCCTTGTCCACCTGCCTCCCTCCCTGCCTGCCTGCCTACGACCAGTTTGGTTGGGTTTAGTTGGGTTTGGTGGCTTAGCCAACTTTGGACAGCGTTTTAAATTTCATTAAATCTGCTCACTTCGTTTGCCAATGCAATCAGCATTGCAAAGTGAAGAGCAAAAACGAATAACAAACAGCAAAAAAAAACCCAGAAAGTAAAATAAAATAAAAAATCGGTAAGAAGTAAGACCAGTGTCGAAGGCGCCGCATTTCATTTGCAACGCCTCAAGTGCTTGAAATCTACTTCGGATCCCGTTCTGTTGTTTTTTTTTTTTTTTTCATTTTACTTTTTGCCCCTTCTGGTCCTGGGCGCTATTGGGGTACCTTCGGGGCAAGTGGCAGGCGCGTAACCTTACGTAATTAACTCGCTCTGCACTTATATATATTTTTTTATAGCCCAAAACCAGAAAATGGTTAAAACCAAGGTGTATAATGGTTTTGTTTTTAAGCATGTAAACGACAAAAATTTAAACTCATCGATAAATGATTTTGCTTATGAAAAAAAGATTTTAAGCAATTTTAGTTAAAAACTCTATTTGTTTAGTCCTAGGCCTGATCTAGGGCATTTAGGCTTCGTTTAATGCTAAATGACTTCTTCTTTCTCTCTCTCTCTCTCTGTTTCTTATGCCTCTGCCTTGTAAAGTCTTTCTTCTTTTGTATTTCTTAAGTTGATCCACTTTTCGCTTGGATTTTAGTTTAATTTCTTGCAGTTTTTCTCAGTTGTTTTGATTTTTTTTTCCGTAATTTTTTTCTTCTAACGCTTAATAGGTGTGAATGGTGTTGGGGGAGGCGTTCAGTTATCGTTCTGCTTTCGCTTTTCTCTAATTTCTTTGCGCTATTTTTCAGGCATTTTTTTTTCTCGCTTTTTGTTATTTTTTTTTTTTGCGCGTTTATTTTTCTGTAACTACGTTTTTGTTGCTGTTGCTGTTGCTGCTGCGCCCGCCGCAGCAAGGCGTTCTAAGTGAAAAAGTAAACAGAAATCCATTAGCTTGGCAATCATTGACGGCGCCGCCAGTAGCAAAGCTTCCCAACGTTCCAGTGACCGCTTTATGTGTCTGTGTTAGTGTGTGTCTGTGTGTGTGTGTGTGTGTGGTTCAAATGAGTGGCAGAGGTCAGTGTGGCTTTTATAAATTGCTGCCATCAGCGAATTTGCTCTACTTTTGTTTAGTGTTCGTTTCGCTTTCCGGGATTCTGTTATTTTTTTTCGCGACAATATTTAAGCAATTTATAGAAGATATATTTTTTTGGGATTTCAAAACTGAAAATCCACAGTGATGGAGACTGCGTCGGCGACAGTAACAGAAATAAATAATCAAATGATAACTTAAAGCTAAACAATTTGCTAACAACTAACTCTAATCGATATCAATCTTATAGCCCAGATCGATGCTGGCACGTATGTGCTCCTTGAGGTTGATATAACCATTTCGCAGGGATTCTTGGGTAAGGAACTCTTTGACCTTTGTCTCGTTCTCGCAGAACACCAAATTCTCGGTCAAATCAATCATGATCTGCAAATGTGGTGGAAATCTGTAGAGTATTAAGAGCAACGAGCTGGATGGATCTGCGGCACGACACAAATCGGTCGATAGCTTCGATATGCCCTGTGCCGCTGTATAATCGAGTCCCGTTATTTTCTGGCCATCGATAACGACGGTGATCTTGAAATCAGCCTGACTGCAAGCCTTGAGCACCCGTTCACGTAAATAATTGATGGCCGGGAAATAGATGCCATTGCCGGGCACCACTGAAATATATTGCATTTCATCCAGTTCCCGTATGCGCACCACAATTTCCGGTCGAGCCCACAGGAACAACAGATGCAGCGCCGTCACAGTGATGCTGACCAACAGCCCGACCTCGACGCCAAACAGCACACACACACAGAAGCACATTAGCCAGATGCCAAAGTCGCGTTTCGAATCACGCCACAAACGCAGCGGCAGCTTGAAGTCTATCAGTGTATAGAGCGAACAAATCAAAATGGCTGCCAGTGTCGCTTCCGGTATGTAGTTGAAGTACGGACTGAGAAAGCCCAGAGCCAGTAGCACAACGATGCCTACACATCAGAATTGAATCTTAATTAGTCAAAATTATTCTTCAATACGAAATCAAAAAGTTACCCAAATACAAGTTTGCCATTGGTGTCTTAAGGCCACAAGCTGTGCTGATCGCATAGCGTGAGAAGGCTCCCGACGAGGGCATCGCCTGCACACACGATCCAAATATGTTGCAAAGTCCGACCGTGAGCAGCTCATGATTGGTATCGACAAGACCTTTGGGCGCTGCAAAACGAAAGAAAGTATAAATCATTAAAGTATGTTTGCTAATAGTTCAAGAATTCTATCTACTTACTTAGTTTACCGATTGATATATTTGTGAGAATGCCCACAATAGGTATCACAATAATGCCGACACTGAGTTCACTCACGATCTGCCAGAAAGTATAGGTTTGCTCCGGAGTTTCAACAGTCATACTTGGAACAGTGAAGTTGGGTAAACTAGACATTGCATTCTGGCTGAGGGCATAGGGAACTGTATCTCTATAGCCCAGCAAAACGCAGGTGACAATTCCGCCGATGAGCACAATGAGAGTATTCCTTGACGTGGACAAATATCTGCAGCAGATACGCAAAACCTTGCCACGTTTCTCATTGTGCGCCACGCGTTCCATTATCTGCAAAGAAAAGAAGAATATCGATTGATTTAAGTATAATAATATCTAAGTTTGTTTTGTTTCAAATGAATTTGTCTTACCTCCAGCAACACTAGAAAAACTATGGCAAATATTCCCATAATCAGATCACCCATGTTGGATTCACCTATGCGCGAGAAGAGCGTGCTAACGGACCTAATGAGACCCGGTACTAAGTACTTGATGCCGAGCAGTACCTTTATCTGGGACTCGATGACCAATATTGCTGTGGCCGAGGAGAACGCTTTGATCACCGGCATCGATATAAACTCAAAAATAAAGCCTTAAAAAAGAAAATTAAAAAAATAAATAAAATGTTAGATATTAATCACATTTAAATAATTTAAAAATATATCTTATTTAAAACATAAAGCATACAACTATTTATTGAAATTCACATATGATTAAACTATGCTGTCAATGTAATATTAACTTACTAATTGCTATTTGTATTTGTTCAGATGTTTAGTCAGTTTTGTTATTTTTGTTTTGCTAGATTTTTATTTATCAGAAACTTATCAATACAGCTAAGTAAGCAACGCAATATCCACTTGTCCGGATTAATTCAAGTGATTGGCTAAAAAATTGTATGAAATCGGATATAGCACGAGCACGAAAGTGGTGCTTGGCGCTAATCAAAACTGTAAACCCAAGTTCAGGGTGACTGAAACTAATGAAGATGTTCTATACAAGTGAATTGAGCGTGTCTTTCAACAAAATTATGGGTAGGGAGAGAGCAAGTTACCTACACATAATGTACTATATTTGTATAACTTGTTAGAAATGGATATTAAACAAATCTGATATCATACGAACGACTACGTTTATATGGGGCAGCCGCAACAATAGAACGCAATAAATATATAGAACATCGCACTTAAGTCAATTGGATGTGTAGGAACAAATTAATATTCCTATTACTCACCCAATCTTAGCGAACCCATTATGATCTGCACAATGCCACTGAGAAATGTGAGCAGAAAGGCAAATTCAATGGGTCTTCCAACGGTGAATTGAACGCTGACCAGCGCCACGAGGCTGGTGGGTCCAATGATGACCTTGTCAATGGAACCAAATATCAAATAGATGAACGGACCAATAAACGCGGAACAAAGGCCATAGCGAGCGGGCAATCCGGCGAGCAGGGCACAAGCAATGCTCTCCGGTATGATGGTAAGTCCTAGTGTGATGCCCGCAATGCAATCGTCGATGCCCCATTCCATGTTGTAGGCGGGCAACCATTGAAGCACGGGCACATGCCGCAACAAGATGCGTTTCCATTTGCTAGGTGAAGGCGTCTTTTTGGCCACTAAATCACCTCCATTTTCGTTGCCTTTGTCGTTAGTTTGAACATCCTTTTTCATTGAGAGCAGACGCACCTGGGTCTCCCGATCTATCAGTTCAGGCTCCATTTCCTTCGATGGATACATTACTAAGTACGTCTTAAATTACTCTACAATGAGGTGTGTGTAGCGCGAATCGCGGTTTGATAATGACTCTGATAGCGGCGCGCATCTCACTGTTGAGCACTGCTTATAATCCCAGTTTCCAGTTCTCAGTTCAACAAGCAATGACCACCACCCGCCCGGCCGTCCGTCAAACCCAACCACCCACCCACCCAACCACCTACCCGTCTACCCGCCTTCTCGGCATTTGTTTGTCTTACACATCAGAGCGTCTTTCATAGCTCAATTGTGAGCTCACAGTCTTTTTAAGTGTGTGTGTGTGTGTTTGTTTGTTTGTCCAACTGATGTAGATAGAGATACATTTGCTTGTACATATACATAGATAAAGATACAGACTAAAATAGCAACAAGTGTCAAGCAAATTACTGATAAATGAGAGACATAAGAAATGTAAAAATAGTTTAAGCAAAAAGATGTAGATAGAGACAATTTAATTAAGATTATGTTACTTTCTTTTCCTAATAAATCTTTTTTTACTATGAGAACAAATGATACAAAAGATATAAATATATGACAAATATATCTTGTTCGAGCTATGCATCTCTTATCAGCTGGTTTTTTCTCTCAATATCCATACCATTGACATTGGCCTTCATCTCATCGCTTCGTTTGTTTTTGCTACTCACGTTCTAACATTGTTTGATCTCAATGTCATTGATCGAGAGAGAGAGAGAGAGAGAGAGAGAGAGAGAGAGAGGGAGAGAGATGCTAACTGTTCCACTGTTATCGTAGCTATCCGTACCAGGGGGCGTGCTACAATTTAATTGCTTGATTCAATGTTGCTGAATCCAAGCTGACACCTTGGTACCAATCCACCCCGTACTGCAAATATCTCCCGCTGACTGACGCATGTGTAATCCATTATTTGCTAATTGAAGACACTGTCAGTCTGTCTGTCAGTCAAAGTGTTCAATAATCGGTTTGTCAACATCAACATTTGACACGATCGTGTAAATTTCCATGTGACGTCTATGTGACAAAGTTGTTGTTACAAATTAGTAAGTTTTAGTGAGGGAGAATTCAACTCAATTCAACTTAATGCAGCTATTTGAAGAAACCATATTTGCTTATTATTATTGAATGCAAGTTGAACTCTCATCAACAAAAGATGTCATAGAAATATGCTCTTGTTGTCACTATTACACTGCATTCAATAATAATAAAAAGCAAATATGACGTCTTTTGTTGATGAGAGTTCAACTTGCATTCACTTGCAGTTTGTTTTATCAGTTAGTTGAGTCTTTTTCAATTTTTGAATATATTTTAAGTTGATAATCTATATAAATAAATAATCTAAATAATCTGTCAATAGATTATTTACTTTGCACAAAGTGTTATTTGTCATTAGAGTGGCGCTTATTGTATATGTTTTTTTTTTTTTAATTATTGCCATTTGATGTAAATTCATGTGCAGCATTTCAAAAAGTGATTACAAAGCAAAATTGTAAGCATAACTTTTGTCGCAACTTTTTTGTGGCACATGTGTTGGCAAGTGAAAGGCATGACTTCAATATAATTGTTGCTACACATGGCGTATGATTAATATATAGAATTCGTGCGTTTTTCATTTAATGCTTTCTCTCATTTTCTGTGTATTTCTGTGGCTGCTTGTCTCTCAGTTTTCAGTTATGCAAATGTGTTTTTATTGTATCTTATGTTTATGTGTTCTGTGCCCCAAAAAAGTTTGACTGCAAGTGACGCCTGCTGCCCCTAAATCGAGTTTACTTTTGATTCTCAGAGACGTAGAGAGAGAGAGAGAGGGAGGGCGAAAGGGAGGCGAGATGAAAAACCGAGAGCAAATATTGTTATATAAATCAAGGGCAGGGCAAGGCAAATTTCCGTCATTTGTGGAAGCCATGAAAAAGCCAAAATATATAATTTTCTGTGTGTTAATTTTAATGCAAATTAAAATTAAAAACTTTTGATTAACTTGAACACAATTTGTTTATTATTTGTTTGCTGTGTTGTGTTTTGTTTGTTTTTTGCTTTTACTTATTATTTATTATTTAATATTTTTTATTATATGTTAAGTGTAAAGTTTTTAACAAAAAGTTTTGACGACTGCCCAAAAAAGAATTTGAAGTTTTTAATGTAATATTTGTACTAACTAGTTTAAAACAAATTTGCATAGCATTATTTTATCAAATAATTGGCCACAAAAAGTCTTTGTATGAAAATTAAAATCACAATTTAACAACAACAATACAATAAGACAGATGATATTTTATGTATTTGATATTTATTTATTTTATTTTTTAGCCTTTATCTTTAAGAATTATGCCATAAACATTCTTCTGATTTATAAACTATCTTCTTGAAAAGTTTCATTTGCGTCCATTCAGTAACTTTTGCATGAAAAAGTAAAAAACAAAAAGTAACATAATTATAAAATTTTACAATTGAATACTTTCCATATTTAAGTAAAAATTAGAAAAATATTAGAAAACATTTTTAAGCTATCAAGCAAAGCTCTCAAATATATGTTTTTTTTTTAAAAGATAAAACTTTACTAAGCTCCTCATTTGTAGTATTAAATCGAATTTGTTATTGCTGATCTGTGCTGCAATGTAATTGTTTATAGATTTGTGTGTGTATGGCATTTATTTGCAAAATCCCCGTACAAATCTGTTATTTTACTCACAACTCACGCGCTAGAGATTTTGATGTAGAGTTATGTTGTATTATTAATTTATAAATTTTATACATTTTCAATCAAACAAAACCGTGCGCAGCCTTTCAATTGCCATTAGGTTGTGAAAAAAGTGCAAACTATTACCGTTAAATGCGTTGTCATACCAACAACAGCAACAACAACAAAAAGAACTGAGTTCACACACAAGAATGCATCGATTATGGAGTTATGAAACTGTTGATGGATATATCGAAATGTATATAAATGTTAATGTTAGAGATATAACGGCCGCAAGCGGAAGCAAGCTGTTGCATATTTGCACAAAATCAATTAAATTGAAATGCAAATCACCGCAAATTAGCCTCCAAGCAACAATAGTTGATCAAAATGTAGCTGTAATAATCATAAAACTGTGAAATATTTCATATGCGTACTGCATGGCGTATACGCAATGAACAATATTGCCAAAAACAACTTGTTCTAGACAGAGGCAGCTAAATAAATAGTGAAAACCTATAAATGATTTTAATTATTGCATAACTCTTAACAATACAACTTTATGAAGTTTTCAGTTCAAACATAACAAATAAGTTAAAGTTGCATTATACCAAACGAACATCAACAATGATTTCAAAAACGATACGATAATGGTTAGGATAAGTCTGGAATAGTATTTTTTTTTTTTTTTTTTGCAATTGCAATCGCTTTGAATACACCTTGCAGTCACTGGCAATGGCCAGTTGGGAAGATAAAAAACAAGTTTTCGAGAAAGTTGCTTCAAATGCAATTTTCGAAATTGCTTTTCAAAATGCAACGAGATGCAACAATTTTGCACGTACTTTTTGCTTGTAGCCAGCATGGACAACAGCATGGAAAACTTTACAAAATGATGCACTTTAAGTTATTATTTCAGCCGATTATTGCAACAGCCACAACGCACGATTGCACATTTAACGATGCTTTTATGTGTGTGTGTGAGTGTGTGTGTGTGTGGGGGGGTGTTTGTGTGTTGGTGTGTTGGTGTGTGCCACAGTCATATTTAAATGAAATTTTAAGTGCTTGGCATCATCAGATACAGCCCACGCCAGCCAACAGCAATAGCTTAAGACAGAGACAGGTAGTCCGCCCAAAGGAAACTGAAAAAGATAGAAAGAGAGAGGGGGAGAGAGGGGGAGAGGGAGTGTGGAAGCTCAAACTGATTATTATTTCCAGGCACACTTCGTTGTGGCATTATTATAATGACTGTTGCAGCAAAATTCACAACGCACCTGACTTGCATAACAGCGTTGAAAGGAAGCTTCTTCTTCACTTTGAGCTAATGTCCTGCCAGCTGCTGCTTCTACTGCTCCTGCGGCTGCTCCTGCTGCTGCTTTTGGCATTTCTTCCATGAGTACACAAAAACCAAACCAAACAAACAAACAAACAGCAAACGAACAGACAGAAACATATAAAGACAACCAGCAAAACGAATTAGATATGTCTCTTTGGTTAAGTCAGTTCTCAGATGTTACTAGGCGGAATAGATATGTTAAAATATTTTTATTGTTTTGTTTTTCTTTCAAAATAATTCGTTCAAGACTACCTAAAAATATAAATATATATTCAGTTATTATAGTATTATATCTAATAGTATCACTTAAACATAAATAAATCAATAAGTGAATTGCGATCTGGGCTAAGTACTCTTTAGTGTAGCATTTCCACTTAATTTCCTATATATAGTGTTTACGTTAAAGGTTTTTGACAAAGTACTTGAGCATGTCTGAAGTATTTCAAGTTCTTTCTCTCTTGGTAGTAGTTAACCGGTGTTTGCTTTAGAGATAACACTAATTAAAATCGGGTTCGGCTCGTTTAATTAATACTTTAACTCTTGTCATTTCACTTTTTATTGGTTCCCGTCTTTGATTATCGTTCTATTAGTTTATGGCCTCAAGATGCGTCATCATTTCATACCGTGTTGAAAGCAAACTTTATCTATGATGATTGAAAATTGAATTGGCAAGAATTAAGCACAGTGGTAAGAATCATTCTTGGAAAGGTATAAGACAAAAATTTTTAGGTGATCTATAAAACAGCTGATAAAAGTTAAAAAGCTAAAGTGAGTGAATTCCCTAGCCGTAGCAGACTCATACCATATAAATAAGACGCTGATAAGACGCTTTCTTCAATCACATTTAAATTCAAATATAGTTGTTTGCGAAATTGCAAAAAAAAAATACAAATTTATTTCCCACACGAGCGATTATAATTAAAATTGTTATCAGGCTAACGCAGGGGAAACACACCTGACGCGTGCGTGCGAGAGTGAGATAGAGATGGCGAGAGAGATCATAAAAACGAACATCACGAAATAAATGAAATTTGAAATTAAGCGAAATTTTATTTTTAAGTAATTTTATTTTTTTTTCTTGTCTGCTTTTCGTTTTTGGATTTTTATTATTATTGACGCATTTGGCAATTGCCCATGTAATAAAAAGTCAAGTAAATATTATACGGCAAACAAAATATTATGCGGCACGTACACAAATGCCACGCCCACAAACCGCCTATGTGAAAAACACAAACACAAACACACACACACGCATACACACAACGGGAGATCCACTCAAATGCGACGCCTTTGATTTTTAGTTAAGGGCAACGAAGCGGCGACGATTTTGCCAATTTTGACAGACGCCGCATTATTTCCGCCAGCTGCCATGCCCACCTTGTTTGTTTGTATGTGTGTGTGTGTGTGTGGTAAATATTGAAAATTGTACTATGCATGTGTGTGTGTGTGTGTGTGTGTTCGTTCTATTCCCACTGACGTTGCTGCTGTCAAACGTGCCATGGATTTGTAATGAAACGTGCAGTGAAGAGATGAAAATACTCATACGCCGTGTGAGCCGAACGCTTTTTACGAGTGTTGTTAGGCGTAATTTTAATGGCTCAAACATGCGGCGCTCTCTACTGAGGCATCCACAAACAAGCAAACAGAAAAAACAGTTTTGGCACCGATACCAAAGTGTTTGATACACTGCAATAAATTGAGTAAAAGTTTGTTGGGACATTTTGTTTTTTAAATATTTTTCAGTAACTACTTGCGAAATGCGATTTTTCTCTTACTTTAAGAAAGTTTAAAAATATAATATTAGAATTTTTTGTTTTTTTTTTTAGATGGCTGCATTTTATTATTCTTCCTATAAAAAAATAAATCTCACTTGTTACTCACTATCAATAATTATTCTCAGTGTAGCCAGCACACACACACACCCAGCTAGAACACATAACACCTGAAGTTGAATGTTCTATCCGGAAATTTAATTGTGTGCGTGCTGGCACAGAGTGAATTTGTTCGGCCCTACTTCTACTTCTACTTCTGTCCTGCCCTGTGCTGTTCTGTTCTGTTCGGTTCTGGTGCTACTTTTACATTGAGCTGTGCTTGTAAACAGGTGTAAAAATAAAAACTAAGCCACTCGGTGATGGCTGCCATCATTGTGTTTGCATTTTGTGTTATATTTGCGTTTATTTTTATGATCATGTTGCTCGTTAGAAATAATGCCTAACACAATGTCAAACAACTCATGACATCTAGAGAAAGACAGAGAGAGACAGAGAGAGAGAGAGAGATGGGGTAGGGATTTCTATTGGATTTACAGCAATTTGCGCCAGCTACTCACAGTTACAATCACAAACCCAAACCCTTAAACCCCAACACAAAGCTCCATCCAATTGCTATTGTCTTCTTCTATCTTCAATTGTAATTGGCATTTTCAATGGAGGCAAATATTTGGGTTAGAGTTTCAGTATTTTTCTCACAACCCCCCATTACCTTAAGTTTGAGGTTGAACTTAATTAATTGTTTCAATTGTTGCTCTCTCTCTCTGTTTTGTTTGTTTGTTTGTCAAGCGGTTTGACACGTCTGTTGTGAGGTTCGATTTACAGAGTATCAGATTTGTTTCATCTATAACTTAATAAATACTTACAAATCTATAACAAAGATCTCAAGGATAATAAATGAACGAGAATTATCTAAGTTTCAGACAAAGATATTTCATTTCAGTTCTAAATCTGTTTTAATTGAATTGAATTACAGTTTCCCCGAGTTACCAGCTATGTTAAAATTGAAATATTCCTAATAATCAATATCATAGCTAACGGTACATGTGTGTTTGTATGTGTACAACTGAGAGTGACCGCAACAAGGTCCGTTACTAGTTAAGCTGTTCAAATGCCAGACAAACAAAGACTCCCTTCCAATCAACTCTAATAGCAATCGTACTCATATCTGCAATATTCTCAAAGTGCTTAGAAAACCAAAAGCCAAAATGCTTAAGGTACACCCACACACACACAAAATAGATAGAGGAGAGAGAGAGAAAGAGATGTTTTGTGGATACGGCAGACACACTCACTTCTCCCCCCAACACACACACACACACACACAGAGACAAAACTATTAATTAATTTCTCAGGAATAGGCACTGCAAGCGATAGACATTGACATGGAGGACATGAAGGACACGGAGGACATGGCTACCGCATGCCGTTGACATTTAGTCAAAGGCAAAACCAATATACAACCTATATCTGAATTGCAGGAGATCAGTTTGCCGCACACCAATACACACAAACACACACACACACACTTATGATGGTATTTAGTACAATGACAACAATGACATAAGCTTAAAGTCATACTTAGAGTTCAGATGAATCGATTAGACAACCTCAACAAGAAGTTTCACTACTGTTGGTAAATAGAAAGAGGGGGAAACTTCGATAGCAAAATAATAATTGTTCTCCGTTTTAAGAAGTAACATTAAAAGTAAAAATTGAACATTAAATAGTAAAAACAAACTGTTAAGCCATTTATTAACTTGAATAACTTACAAATACGAAAAACCTATAAAACCAAGTTGATTAGGCGCAACTATGAAAGCTTACGAAAGCTATATCGAATCGAGTTCATGCTGATAAAGAATATATATACTTTACAGAATCCTTCTATCTGTTACCTACTTTTCCTCAGAATCATCATATAGATTTTATTGATTTAGGTTATAGGTATGAAAACCTTAAAAAAAACGATCGTTGTCTTGAAAATAGCTAAAAAGAACTTGGCATTGGGGAAAACCAACTAAACTTATTTGTAATCCCTTTTAATTTTTTCATTTGGAGATTAATCTAATATTTAATCAAATGATTTCCATACGGGAATTGGATGACAATGATAACTTTGCACCGTTACCAAGGCAATTGGCTCAAGACTTCAAGTGCCTGAGCCTATCCACAAGGGGCACTCAAGTGCTAGGCTCCAGTATCAAGTGGAGCTAAGTGGAAGGAAGCCGAGATGTGTGAGTCGGTTGCTGTGTGTGTGTGTGTGTGCGGGCGGGGAAAGGGTAGGAGGACGTGGCAGTAGTGATGTTATCAAACAAATTGAAATCTTGCAAAATTCTTGCACTCGAGTATACTCGATGTTTGTCTTAAGTTGTGAGTTGTGCTGAAGCCCTAACTCAGCCACTCAGTCAGTCAGCCAGTGTTGGTAAGTAAGTGTCTATCTGGTGTGTGTGTGTGTGAACAAGTAGGTAATTTATGTGTAGATATATTATGGTATGAAAATTGCAGCACTTGACTGCGCATTTGCATAGATTTGACTGTTGCCAAAATTGTTGTCGAAACACAAAAACACAAATTTGATCGCTCTGCAGCACTGGCAAAGCGTATTTTGTTTAATTCAATGCCTGTATGTGTGTGTGTGTGTGTGTGTTTGTGAGTGTGAGTTGGTCTACAGGTGGGGTAATTGAATGAGTCCAGGCTCTAGTCATTTAGATTCAATTAACAGTTGTTGCCACAAACACACTCACACTCACACACCCACACACACACACCCACACCCACACCCACACACACACACCCACAGCCGCATTTAGGCTTTGTATCTAAGTATGCGCATAAGATACAGCTACAGCTACAGATACAGCTACAGATACAGCTAAAGATACATTATGCAGATACAAACACCACTTCAGATACAGATACTCGCACTTAAATGATATGACTCTGTGCACCCCATACAATTAATATTCATCACATAAATTATGCATGTTTCTATAATGGAACTAAGCGCTTGCTTAAAACTCAGATACAGATTATAAAACTTAATAAATATTATTATTATTATTATTATTAAAAAACTATGAAAATTGATAAAAATGTTAAAAAAAAAAATAAGAATAACATGAAGAAGGAAACTAAGTCTTCTATCGTCTATCTAATAGGCTGTGAAAACCATTAAACACAAATCGGTCGTAGCTTGCTTTCCACAAAGCAAAAGATTCCATACGCGTATTTTGATTGATTTCGATTGTCATCTACACTGTTCAGAGAATAGAAAACCTTTTGTGATTGCTGCCCCTCAGCTTGGGTTTACCCATAGCTAGAATCAAAAATGCATATTTCAATTTATGTAAAAGGTAAGATTGCATTTGCTATACAAAACGATATTTACATTAATGGCTGCAAATCAAAATGATTTCAAACTTCATGCATGAGAATCGACAAGGAGTTAACTTGTTGGGCTTTTGTTATTATTGGCTTTGGTTGGCAAAGATTTTAGCAGCTACTTAATCGTTGTAAACTTGATTTCAATGTACTGACAACAACAGCGACAAGAACAACGACAATAGCAACTGCCAGCAGCAAACAGCCAACAGTAAGAACAACAACGGCATGAAACAAGCACAAGAACAACATTTAGATTGTGAGCAAACAATGTAACCAAATTGTATCAACAAATAAACATAAACAAACGAAGGACCGCAACGAACCAAATCGAAGACGAAACTAAACGAAAAGGAGAGTGGGTGAAAGAGAGAGAGAGAGAGAGAGAGAAAAAGAGAGTGATGGAGGCCAGGGTATTGGAATTGCGAATGAACTTAGGGTTTGCTGCCGATGGTAACTTGCCGCGGGTCAAGTGGCAACAAAAGAAATCGTACACACAAAATAAGTGGGCAACCCAGAAGGAGCTGTAGCTGAAGCTGAAGCTGCTGAAGGAGCTGGCCAAGCTGAAATGTGCGTGGCAAATGGCAAGCAAAGAAAGTGTTGCGTGATTTAGTTGAGCTACGTTTACTTTTATAGTCCATTGTGGCGGCGGCGCTTAGTGTTCGAGTGTGTGTGGCTGTGGGTGTGTGTGTGTGTGTGTTGATTGAATCGAGGCAAATAAGCAAACAAGAAATCAGCAACAGCCACAACAACAATAACAATAACGAGAGAGGGTCTCGCCAAAGCGAAAATTGATAAGTGCATAAAACGCCAGACAGGACTAAACAAATGGGAAACTGTATCCATAAGGATACGCTTACATCCGGCAAAGGGGAGGGGCATGTCAACTGCCAAGTATTTGCCTAATATAAACAAAGCAACCTCAAGACGTTATTCACAAATCCTGAGCAGGGCTTCTTACTATCTCTGACAGTGTTGGCAACTTTAAGAAGCTATAAATGTTTTAGCTGGAAGAAAAAAGAAGTTACCCTTATGACATACATATCGAAGAGTTGCTAACATTTTTCAACTCAATACAAAGCCAAATGCTCATCACTCATTCACAATTAAGTGTCTTAAGAAACTTGTATGAATTTGTCATTAAGAGGTGCTGCTCTCTCTGTCTCTCTCTCTCTTTCTCTCTACCTGTGTGACATTTGACAAAGTGCCAAGTCAGATAGATCTTAAGTTTTGCCCAATCCAATTCCAGTTCCAAGATGAACCAATTCATTGTATTTCCTTCACTTGGCCAAGTCAATTTCGAAGTAGTTTTGCTTTTGACATGACAGTTTGTTCTGTTATCGTTATCAGACAAGTTGAGCCCGATAAAATGCAAACACTTGAAAAGCATTCCAGCTCACATTCAGGTACACTGAGGACACGCCAACTCCAACGTCAACCAAGAACGCTCTAAGAACAAATTCTTATTATATTGTTAAGTTACCAGTTAAGATACCAGCAGGTACTAATTAGAAGTAAACTAATATTTTGTTTTGCGTATAATATGGTTTTAAGAAGTAAAAATTATTTAATTGACACATAAATTCAATTACAAGTAGCCCATTGTAACTACCTGTTTTCCCCCGTTTCTCGCCAAACATTCGTGTATACAATGAATTTTAATTAATGATAGGCTATCATTATTATTCGTCGACGATAATGAGTGGGACTAATCGCATTCATTGATGGCATATCATAAATCAATAAAAATTCGAATAAAAATCAAAAGACTTGAGTGATTTTTCGTATCAATCAGTGGCAAATGCCATCAAATACTTTTTTGTTGCTGTCCAACGATAAGGTATCGTCTGTTCTGGTCTGGTCTGGCAATGAAACTGAAGTTCTGAAGTTTTGACATGCGAATGTTGAATGTTGGCGCGTACATAGCGTACACGTGGCGTATGATTGATCTACAACGCACTTGTAAACTGGCAAAACTGTAATGTGTGATTGTTGTTGTTGTTGGTACTGAGTGTGTATGCGGTGTGTGTGTGTGTGACCTGTTTGGCTATCATATTTTATCTATTGCTCTGCACACTCAGTGTGTGCTCCGTTTCCATTATCTTATCTGCAAATACTTTGAACATGTCGCGCACAAATTAAAGCGCCGATTGTTAAAAGCAACAACATTGACAACAACAAAAGCAACGACAATAACAACAACAATGTGAGTGCAATAAAGAACTTGAAAGAAAAAAATGTAAGGCACATGATAGTTTTTTTTTTTTTTCTCTCTTGGAGTGTTTGTTTTTTTTTAATATTTATAATATTTTTTTTGTAGGTTTTTTTTTTGTTTTCTTTTTATTATTTTAGCCCCGAATGCGTCAGTTGTTTATTTTAGCTGGTGTTGGCACAGTTTCAATTTTTAAATAAACACTAAAAACTAAATAAAAGTCGAACCAATACAATACTCTCCAGGCAAGAAACGAGTTCAAGTGCTAAGCGACAATTGCCTTCAATTTTCTATTCCATTATTTAAAAGGCCTTGATCAGCAGCATAGCCAAAGCGATAAAGCCAGAAATCAAAGGCAGCGACTGAGCGGCCGAGCCTCTGTAGCAGCTATAAGAAAAGAAAAGACAAGAAAGAAGAAAATCAATTAAAATTAGTTATTCGAATGAGAATTGTTAGATTACGAACAAAACAAAACAGATTTTAGTTCTTTTGCAACACTTGAGTATGAAATGATGAACCATTTTGATATTTTGCAACACTAAATGATGAAAAGTGAAAGTTGAAGTTGTTTCTAACTTACTTTTGCTGTGTGATGTTGCCAGACTTTGTGAGGTTCTGGAAATTGTTGTACAATGGGATTGCCCCATCTTGGGCCGATTTAATGCCAGCGGCAGTGTAGTTTCTGCGACCAAGAATGAAACCATAGCTGGTTGAATTATCCGAGGGATTGGTATAGGCACAGCCAACGAGGTAGGTGTTATCGACGTACTGCAGCAGCTTAATGAAGGTGGTTGTCAGATTGACATTGTTCTGTTCGAAGGTCACATTGTAGCCAGTCTTGGCACCTTGAACCAGAGTAACATTTGCGCTGCGATCCTGGTCCATGTACGTCGAACTGGGAGAGCTCGACTGTGAGCTATTTATGCTCAGTGTGGTATTGTCGTGCAGTAGACCTACACGGAATTGCACACAGGTATTGCTTTGGCCAATGGGATTGCGGGTCAACTCTAGCCAGGTGTCAAAGAGCTAAGACAAATAAGGCAAACAAAGCAATTACAAATCACATTCGATGGAAAGTGTGTTTGCTCAACGCTCAACGCTCAACACTTACTGCTGTATTATTCCAAACCAAACTGTCGACGACAGCATTGCAGTTCTGTGGCACAGTTGGTGCAGGTGTATCCTGGGCACTTGCCAGAGCGGCCAATGTGGCAACAATAAGAATCACAATTTTGCACATTATCACTGATTTTTCTGTTTGTTTGTTTTAATATTCGTAGTATTATATTTTGTTGTGTGTGTGTGTGTGATTTGGCTCTGGCTAATCACTTGCACTTTCTTTAAGAATATATATCCTGTGAACACGATCGATTTTGGTTCGCGTACTCGTTTCGGTTCGATTGAGTTGCCTCGTAAAACTGTCGTTGCGAACTTCGCTTTGGTCTCTTTTATAGCCATACACAATATATTTATCTGTGCGCCTCTTATCACACACACACACACAACCATACACACACACACATATGAACAGAGTGTCTGTGGTGCAGCTTAATTTTTGACTCTGGTTGACGTCTCTTATCGTTTTGGTATTTTTTTATTATTATCATTTTTACAACACTTAAGGAAGAGTGTATGACTAATCGGCATTGACTTAAGATATCACAGTGTATTTGATCAAAATGTTCCCCCTTTATAAGCCTCTAATTGCCAACTTGTGCCGGCAGCAAGGTACCTTTTTTTTCTTCTTTGTGAGAAGTAACAAAAATAGCGTCATTGACTAATTTGTCTAGATTTTGAGCGGAAGATCAACATATTTATGTGCTAACTTCAAAAAGGTATATATTTTGAATTATGATGTCACGGCTTCTTATCTGACTCAATTTCCGCAATCGCTTCAAGTGCGTTTTGATTTGATTATTTATTTTTTTTTTGGTAATTTATTTGTTGAAAACTTCTGCACTTGCTTGAATTGATTATATCTCTTTCCATGAGTGAAACTTCATTATTGCTTTTGACTTTTCAATAAACAAAAAATCTATAATAATATAGATAAATAATGAAAAAGTCAAAGAGTATTTTCACTTCAGTTAAACGTTTTTTAAATTGCTTGCAATTACTCACAGCCCATCAAAATCCAAATCAGGTATTGTTAACTTAAGATTTTGTTAACTAAGCTAAGTTCAGTTAACATGTGCTGGATTATTTTTATTTGTCTTTTTTTACAGATGAAAAATATTGCAGCCTTTTGCGTATTTTGCCATGTAAGGCAAAATTTTATTTTATAATGCATAACGCCATAAAATATGATAAGATAAAATATGCAAATTGCTAAAAAGAATAAGGCGAGTGCACCAAAAAGTTATTTTATTGAACTAAATATTTTGATTAATTTTTGTTGCTCATTTAATTTCTATCCACATTTTCGTATTCATTCATTATTCTTTACATATTTTTTATCAATTTAGTTGCCATTAAAAGAAATTTATTTTCAACTCATTCTCTTAACTTGAAAAAATTAATTATCTTTACACAAAAAAGAATCACATTACAAAAAAATTTACAACAAGAACGCAGTAAAAAGTGCTTTACTATTGTTTTTATTTTTAGACTTAACTAACACATATATATATAATTATAATTGTACAGTGTGCAACATTTGGCCAGGTTGTGAACTATAGATACATTTCTATAAATATATGTATGTGCTGGTATGCACCTTTTTATCAGGAACATTCGAATGAGTCACAATGGTAAGTACAATAATAATAACGAAAAGATAGAGCATAAAACTGATAAATTGTGAACATCGTCACTGACGCCCAGCTACACAAAACACAACAAGTAAGAAGGCTCTAACCGAGTAAGCTCGACTGGAAGATACCCTTCACCCTTGACCATACAGACGGACGAAAATACCTGGCATACATACTGTACCAATGCTTGATGACTACATATCTTCGGTGTTTCTGAACCGATTTTATTAAAATTTTCACAGATTTTCATTATTTTCTTAATAGTTTCAATTCCCATTTTTAAGAATTTTTGGCTATCGGCTACATGTGCATATCGTAAAAGGAAAAGGTATCGACTTTGAAACAAATTTGCTATGCCCAGGGATTAAGAGAACTCATAACAAATATCTGGAGTCTCTAGCTTTTGTAGTTCCTGAGATCGACGCGTTCATACATATGGACGAACAGACGAACATGACTATATCGACTCGTCTGTTGATGCTGTTCAGAAATATATATACTTTATAGGGTCGGAGAAGCTTTCTTCTGCCTGTTACATACGTTTGCACAAAACCATTATACCCTTTTTTTTATCCGTTTCATGGGTTGAGGGTATCAAAAAGGAAAAACCAATACAATATGAAATTGGCATTGTTATTTAGATAACGATGTAACCTAAAGACAATTGCGTATTTAAGAAGTTCAATTAAACTTATTATTATTTTCAATAAACAAAACAAAAATATATTTAACACGGTAATAAACATAAAAGTGTTCAATTATTAATTTATTGCACAATTAGTTTATTATAGCAATTGTGATAATCAGCACTGGCCAATAATTAAATCACTTTAATTGAACGGGTTTG
The DNA here is from genome assembly GCA_035044645.1 of Scaptomyza parva. Lineage (NCBI taxonomy): Eukaryota > Metazoa > Arthropoda > Insecta > Diptera > Drosophilidae > Scaptomyza > Scaptomyza parva. Next base: position 1,981,284 of record JAWNNT010000127.1, read on the forward strand.
AAGAAGGTTATTAAACATTTTTATTTGCCATTAATCAGTTTTCGACAACAGTAATTACAATTTATTTATGGATCAATATAATTTTATTCAAGATTGTTAAACAGTTTGCCATTGATCAACACTGGCAATAAATTAAAAAACTTTTTCTTTTGATAACTATTTGGTTAACATATAAATAACCAATGCAAAAATTGCATAAAACATGGTGAACGCCGTTGATGGATCAGCGCCATTTCCCTCACAGCTGTAAGAAAATGTATAACTAAAAATAAAATTATACAAGAAGGTGAAAACATTTTACTCACGTTTCATCCTGAGTGGTTAGGGACATGCTGCCATTTAGAAAATTTTCATATTTAAGCGAACTATTGTTCTCGAGCTGATCCAATAGGTTTGTGGCAAGTACGCGATCACGTCCCAAGATCATGCCGAACGCCGTTTTATTATCGGTGGCATTGGTGTAGCCACAAATGAAGGCGTAGTCCGTATAATCAGTGTCCAAGACCTTGATGACCGTATACGGCGTATAACCGGGTGGATTCCAATAGGTGAAATTGTAGCCATCCGGTTGGAGAGTGTTGTTTGACACAGTCAGAGTTGCATTCATGGTTTGATTGACCCACGGATAGAGATACGTGTTCGAATAGGTCGTATCGATAATCACGTTATCTGTGGGTGTATCCAAAACTGTGACATTGATCATTGTGCAAAATATGGTTCCAACGGGCTGACGAGCAATCTCCCACCAAATACCAGAGAACTGAGTAGATTATATAAGTTTAATGAATGTTCACATCACATTTTATCTTGTTACCTTATCCAAATCGAGAGCCATGCTATCGCTGACACTGCAAGCAACTGGAACCGGAACTGTTGTTGTTGGATCTGGTTCTGGTGCATCTTGGGCTTTAATCCCTGGACTATAGATAAGACCCAAAAGCAGGAAGACCCAAATAATTTCCCATTTTAGAGACAACATGCTGCTGTACACACAATCGAGTTGAGTTTTCCGTGTGACTTCGGACGGACTATCTGACGTTGTTCAGTTCTTCAACTGAACTATTTGGTATCTTACCATAATTGAAGCTAATGGGTTGCTAATTAATCATATGATATCATTGCTTTGATAAACATGAATACATATGTAAACGTGTAGTGTTGGTAACCGTCAAAAGTGCACATGTAGCACACGCAGTGTGGGTAAATCAACTCAACACATTGCATCATGTGATATTTACTGTTAAGCTTTAAAGACACAAAATTCCAATAATTTTCGTCTATCACTTCAATGTTTCGGGTTATGTAACGTTTGGTATCGTTGTGAACTTTAATGATAAGCCGATATAGCTGACATTCAAAGTGGTCAGTGGTCAAACATGATAAGTACACTGCTATAAATTCCCTTCAAAATTCACTACTTTCTCCAAAGATTTTAATTTTCCTCTTTCTTTGCTTACTCAACAAATTTTTGCTACTTGAGCAAACTTTTTTCTACTTTCTGTTAGTAACCCAGTTGTCTTTAGTGTTGAACAGCATCCAACATGCTTGTAACATACTAACGGTAAGCAGTTAACGGCAAGTTTGTCGCCATCTTGTCGAACTCTCCGGAGAAAAAAAGGCTGCCTTATAAATTTTAAACGACTTACATGCCTTACTTACAAGATCCAAAAGAAGCATATTGTAGCCAGGAGGCAGCTAAATCGTGTAAGAGAAAAAGAACAAAGAGAGAGAGGGAGAGAGAGAGAACAAACAGGTGACAACTTTCAGGTACAGTTAAAACTCACACATTCAGACACACACACATACACATGTTTTGGCATTTACAGTTGTTTCGGTTATAGGCGCTTTAACGGCACCCGAGTCGACCTCAAAGCTTGCCATGCCCACATCTCTGCACCTCTGTGGATATGGATGGAGGCGGCCGTAGAAAACTCCATATACAGGTGAAGCATGTTATTTAATTAAAAACTATTGCCGGTTGTGCTCACAAAAAGTTAACAAAAGTGTTAGTATTTTTGGCTCATGTCTCCCATGTCTTGATTATTTAATTGGGCCATGTGTGAAATTTTAATGAATGGTAGAACAGTAGATGTGTTTACATATATATATATATATATATATATGTATGTATATACATATGTAGTTCAGTGTGTGCACACTGGCGCTTTGGGATCTAAAAGTTTTGATTAAACTAAAGTGGAGTAGAGCACAGCAAAATAATTTGGAGCTAGAAAACAAAAACAAAAAACAAAAAACCTGAAAATCTCATTTGTGCATAGATAAACTTAATTAGTTAGTTTAGAGTTAAGAAGTGCATAAAAATTCAATTGGATAACTCAAATAATTTAAAAACGCAAAGCAAAGCATAAAGCTATGATAATTGCTAGATGGATTATTTCCAGGAAATAAATAACGAGATTACCATTGACAAGACAGTTAATAATAAAGCTGTCAATTTGATAACAATTCGAGTACAAATGTTCTGAACAAACATTCTATACTCATTCCCAGAAATATCACTGATAACATACTAGACATTAACGGGAATTTTTCACCGACTAACATGTAATTAATGTGTGGCTAGGTGAGGGCAGCCAATTATATTTATCATCGCCGATAAGAAGTTATAGAATAAAATAATAATAACGGACTGTAGCTCTGGGCAAATAGTGTGCGAAGCAGATCAGCAAAAATCAGCAGAAATGTTCGCAGATCATCGAAAGCAATACAATAACAACATGAGAAAGCTTCACTGCGTACGGTATATTCAATATGTACAGTTTTGTTTTCTCACTTTGCATGCTCTTGCATTTTTGTTGTTGTTGTTGTTGTCTAGGTCAGTGCTTCTGGCTTTGTTTGTGTTCGTGTTTTCCAATGAACGAGGATTAACTGTACATACATAATTAAATATACAGTGCGCAATTTGCATTCGACAAATATTATAAAATATTTTAAGAAATGTTGCCACGTGTTAAGCCGACACTTAAGGTAGAGGCGGCGGTCTTTGTAGTGGGTAAGTATATGTACATATCCATATGTGAATGTGCGATAAACTTTGGGCTTCCGGCAATTGCCAATGATGCAGAATATTTGTATTTCAGATATTTTAGATTAAAGGGTCTTTCAAATCTTTGTTAAAGTTTTACCACCTTCGAAATTGATTTTTTGTGTAAGTCACATACTTTTTTAATGCATCGACGAAGAGTATGAAGGAAATTGAAAGCTGCTTTGCTAATTGGCATATGTGATATCAACATAAAACTACAAACATACATACATGCATGTATGTGTGCATTTAATTACTCAACAAGCTTTGATGCTTTCATTAACAGCTCTCGCCTAGGAGTTAAGTTTGCCTTGCAACTGTAACTTACATACATGCATACACACACACACATTTGTATGCATGTAGAGCTTTATTTGGCTGCTGGCAACCGCAATAAAGTGCGAAAGAGGCTGCTGCACATGCACACATACATACATACTTACACTCGTTGAAAATAATTAAGTTGTTTATCTTAATGCCAAGCATTGCTCCTGCTCGCAAGTAACTGTTAATTACACTCTGAGCGCCTCATGCAAAGAGTACAAAAACTGCAAGGAGGAGATGAAAACGTCAAGCAACGAGAAGAAGACGAAGAAGAAGAAGCGCGCAATGTTAACTTTCTATTAAAGTAAAACTAGCACGCGACGTACTTACACACACACACACGCAAACACATACGTAGCAGACACATGAGGCTCACTCTTCGCGTTGCTTGCTCCTTTCGCTACTTCTTTTATTCTCTCTCACACTCCTCACTTTCATTTCGAAGGGGCTCGGCTTGCTCAAGTGCGCATTGCGCAAGCCAATTTAAATTTTAAAATAAGCACATTAACTGCATGCTCCTCTCCCCACACACACACACGCACGTACGCACACACTTACATACATACACACACACGCGCGCATATATAATTTGCTGCAGATTTACGCCTTTCTCGCTCGCCCCAACCAGGTACCTGGCATCTGTTTTATTGTTACAGTTACCGTTACAGTTACAGTTATTGTTACAGAGAGGCTGACAGTCTTGAGCTTTTTACGTTTGGGCTATTCCCTCTCGCTTGCTTCACAGTTAAACACTCGAGTTTTTTGTATTCATAATTCGATTTTAATTATTATCCATATCTGCTTATAGAGAGAAGAACTAATTATTAATTGGTTTACAAAAAATGTATAAACTAACTATTTGTTGTTGTGTTTTCTTTCGCTTTCGCTTCCGCTTTCATTTTAATTTATTTTGCATAATTGCTAATCATTTAATTTAATTGATATAAATGTACGATTAACTGGCGTTTAACATTATAAATTCGATTAAATCGTTTTTCTTTTATTTATTTTTCTTCTTTTTCTTTTGCGTTAAAACAGAAAACAGATTACAGAGCCTTCGTAGTTTTAGGATATACAAAAAAAATTAGTTTCGGTATACTTAGGATCTTGCTTAGACCCATTGCTGATATGCTGACAAAGTGTTCTTATAATAGAAAAATCATAAATACCGATAGAAAATTATTATTGGTATATATATACAGTTCGTATCTCTAACACAAATGACTAAAATGTTATCGATTAACAATAGTATATTATTTTTGGAAGAACTATAGCAATTTACGAGTTATTATTGACTTGTCATATTTACAGGAAATTTTGATAAAAAGTATTTGTTCGATCCAATTTTCGTTCTTTTTTTTGATGATAGTTGAATGCGCACAGTAAAACTCTTTTTGTACTGATATATATTGATAGTGTATCGGAAACCAGGTGTGCTATATTACATAAATCGCAGGACTCAGAAACTATGCTTCCATTCAAAATTGATATGTAATATTCGAAAAACAGAAGAGGGAACAAATTCGAAATGTCAGAAAGTAAGAATTATACACGCTTCTAGTTATATACTAAGTTAGGTTTTTTGGTATTTTATTTATAGGGCTCTAATTACTGTTTACTGGCTGCTTGAATTTTACTTTTTAGCTGCTTTTCACTCGTTCAATGATTGTGCTTTTGCATATTTTTCTCAATATTTCAACATTTCATTTTATTTAGCTCATGATTTTTTCTCTTTTTTTTTAATTGCGGGGAATATTTTCTGTGTGGTATTTATAGTATTTTCTTTTGTTTTTCAAAAATCACAACGACTTGAACTGTTACGCAAGCATATTCTATGGCATATGTATAAGGGAGTAGGGCGTAGGGCTGGGGGCGGGGAGCAGAGAGAAGTTGCTACCAATGTTAACGCTTAATGTTTTTGGTTTTTGGTTTTTTGTGTATTGGGCTATAAGTCTATGTACAGCAATTATTATGTCATATTCTTGGGCTCAATTTCTAGTTAAGAATATATATATATATATATGTATAAACTACTAATTATAGGATACATTGCATTGTGCTCATAGTATGTATATGTATGAAAATTTTTAACATTCGCATCGTTCCGGAATCCTTAGCATGTCCTTAATATAAAGGAGTCGAGGGGTAGGGCAGGGCTAAGTTAAGATTGTAACTGGCTTATTGGATAAGTTATTGGGCATAAATCATGCATGCTATATACAGTTCTGATACAACCTAGCAAGTGTTTCAATTTAAGATGGGGGCCATTAACATTTGGGGTAGCCCCTCACTTAGTAGTAGTGGTAGTTCTGCGGGTTCACTCGTAATACCTAATGGGTGTTTAATTTCACATAGTTTACACAAGCTTTATCAACTAGCTTAAATCTCTATGAACTAGTTCTGTTGGTACAACTTAATATACAATTTATTGTATTTGGCAATAAGTAAAATATGTTTTGGTACTAAGATTTTAGATTTTCATTATATTTTAATATGTAAACAGTCTTATGAGAGCCTTTTATTTTGGCGTAAAGGCTATGTTAAATGCATTTTCTAAGATCAAAGAGAATGGAACACACTAAAAAGTATTTAAATAATACTAACAAAAATCTGGTAGCACTCTTATTGGCAGTTGTCAAATGTTATATATTCGAAATGATATGTAGCGATAACATTATGTTAGCAACTAAAAGTATGCTACACTTTTTATGTTGGCAGTTTTCGATGCTAAACATGTTCAGCCTAAAGGTATGCAATGAAAGTTTTTTGTGTTTGACGGTAAAAAATACCGCAAAACTCTTACAAAATTATGAGAACAAAAACTAAAATAGGAAAAAATAACTCTGCTGAATAATTTTGATAAATTAAATCGGATTTAAACGCAACTAAAAATCAAAAAGCCAATTTTTGTTAAAGTTGTTTCAGTATTTTGTTTTATATATATATTTTTTTGTTTTTTCATTTTCATTTGTTTTTTTTGTCGTTTTGTTCATTTGCTTAAGAACTAAAATAACAAACAAAATTTAAAAATCATTTCAAATTACATATTACATTAGTTTGCATATTAAAAATAAGGGTTTTACATATAATTTACTTAAAAATGAATTCTTCATATAATTATTCAATTATTATTATTATATATTGTAGAATTTGGCAATCACATTGGAAAAACACTTAGGCGCTATAAGTTCTTTGCGTTCTAGAAGTTACAGACTAAAGTTAAGCTGACTTTTTGTGTGTTTTTACTTATGGCAGTTCCCCTTCAAATAGGACGAAAGGGGTTTAAGTTCCTAACTTTAGCATTTGTTTTATAACATATGTCTATTGCTTTTACGATGTACACGCAGCGAAGAGAGAGTTGTACTACACAGTTACAGTTAACGCTCACTAAATGAAACATTTTTAAAATCAAAAAAAAAAAAAAAACATTAAAACCCTATTTTTTGTTCATTTATATAGGAATTTTAGATATGGGAGTTCCTTTTAAGGAGCGCTTACTGTACATTTAGCGAAAGCTTACAAACTAACTGTACATAGCTTAGGCGAGCGAACGAAAGCGAGCTCATTAAGCTCATTATTTACACATGGAAATGGAGAGAGCTCGAGAGAGAGAGAGAGAGAGCTTTTAACGGTAAAGTTTACGCCGGCGATAAACTTGCTGCTGCATTATTATTATCCAGTTGCGAGGTGATCGTTGAACAGGCGCTGCTATTATTATTGTTATTGGGGCTGCTCATTGTTGCCTCATTGCTGCCGCAGCTGATCGATGGAGCAATGGGAGCTTGCATATGGTTGCCGCCAGCTTTTCTGCCCCGATGCCAGCCAAAGCTTAAAGCTGCACTCAATTTACTGCTGCTTGTCTGCTTTGGCTGCGTCGCTGATGACTCCGTTGCCAACTCATAGTCCTGGCGTCCAATCGAGCTGGCTGGCGTGTGATGACTGTAACCGGAATCGGAGCCAAAGCTCGAATCGCCATAGGGTGCATGTTGCTGTTGTTGTTGATGTTGTTGTTGTTGCTCCTGGTGGTGTCGGTAATCCAGTGTGGTGGCATAGGGACGCACTGAACCCGCCACCGTTGCACTATCATAATAATAATTGGCATTGTACAAGGGTTCCGCATAGCCGTAGGCTGGTTCCGACGGCAACATGGGCGCCGCATGAATCCGATGATGCTGATGCTGATGTGCCGCAAGGCGACGATCAATGAGACGGGGCTGTGTCCGGGCACGCATTGTGGCTGCGAGCAGACCATTGGCACTGTTCGGCGCATACTGTTGCACACTCGGATACCGAATGCGTTCCCTGTATATCGTTGAGAGCGGGGGTCCACCCGGTGCCTGACTCAGTTGCGCATTGATCCGATTCCGACGCTCCACCTCGTGCTCCAGCGTATTGTAGAACTGTGGTGCTGTCGATCTTGCCATATAGCCCAGAGACATCATGTTGCTACGATTATCATACAACGGCGCCAGGTCGGCAATCTCAGCCGTTGAGGAACTACTGTTTAGTAGTTGTTGTTGCTGTTGCTGTTGTTGCTGTTCCCGCTGCTGTTGGCGACTGCGCGGCGTGCGACGCAGTTGCGTTGGAATGGGATTGATGGAGAGTGCAGCGGCGAGTTCATTGCTGCTGTTATTGTTGTTGTTGTTGCTGCTGCTGTTGTTGTTGCTTAGTGTTGAGGCACTCGCTGTGGATGCATCCTGTGCCGTGGAGGAGCCCGAGCTGAGCACACTGTGACGCTCTTGGGTGGGTGCTGCAGTTGAACCAGTTGTTGCTGCCACAGCGGTTGCCACACTGTTGCTGTTGCCAACAACGCCAGCGACGCGGTCGTGAAGTGCCGCTGCTGCAGCTGCAGCTGCATTTGTCACATCCTTGTGGAAGCTGCACTCGCCGGGCAGCGACAACTCATCCTCGGCGAAATCATCATCCGAATGCAACGGTGGCTCCGATTCACCATCCGAATCCACGCGTCCCGGCCCCAGTTCCTCGTACACATTGTCATTGGAGCGGTAGGGATCGGGTCCCGGTGACGAGCTAACCAGAAAGGGTGGTGAACGCGTCATCGGAAAACCACTTGGATAGTGTATGCTCTTGCCCTGCAGCAGCTGTAAAGACGAGAGAGAACAGAAGAGGGAAAGAGAGAGTTAGTAAGCGGTAAAAAAAACATTTGACAATCGTAAGCGATTTAGCAGCAGAGAGGAGCCTCAAGGCAAAAGTTAAAGACAATGTAAAATGTGTGTCAGGACAAAGCATAAGCTGCATAAAGTAGCTGAGAGTCAAAAGCGAATGACAAGCTAGAAATTACCCTGTAGCAAAATGTTACTTAGGAATGACCATAACAGTTTTTAGCACAAAAAGTAATTACATATAAAACGACTGGCAAACGAACTGCCAGAATGCAAATGACCACGGTTTAGTTGAACTTTTACAGAGTAAAGAGTGGCTGGAGAGTGTAACGGTATATGTAACGGTTGGCGAGTGTAACGGAAACCGCAAGCAGTTGTTGCTGTAACAGCCGTAAAGCCGACAGGGGCGCAAAGCAAAAAGCAAAATAAATGCCGCAAGAAATGAATAATAAATAAGCACAAAGCGAACACGAACGTAAACAGGACGAAAACGAAACGAACAGAAACGAAACGAAACGGAACAAGAAAACGAAAAACGTAACGGAAAAGTAAAACACGTGCAAAAAACAAAACAAAAAAATGCTTTTAAAATAATATGCAAATAAATTATGTGGAGAACGGACGGATTAAGGCAAAGGATTTTACATGAACTCATTTTCAAGAGACTAAAACTGTGCTACACGAAAGGTAAACAGTGAAAATAAAGAGAGAAAGAGAGAAAGCTGAATGCGAATGTGAAAATAAAAATGCACTTAATAATTGGAGAGCCTCATTTGATGAGATTTGCGTGAAGAAGATTTGCAAAAGTCGAAGGAGAACTAAGCCATTGCCTGAAGGAGCTGTTTATCAGACAATCAAATAAACACACACTTCACTTTTAGCACACACACACACACACACAGGACGAAGGACACAAGACACAAGAGCACAAAAATGGACCATAAAGCGCCATCAAGAAATATGATGATATAAGAAAAAAAAAAGACAAGACAAGAGCAGAAAAGGGACAAGCTGGCAAATAAAAGGCGTCGAGAGTCGTAAAAATGGCACAAAAGGCGCAAAAATTAAGCCGGCAGGCAAAACAGATAATGCATAAATAAATATATATCGCATGTCATAATGTATATGTACGTATGTGTGTATGTGAATAAGATAGCTGTTTGTTTGTGTTAGAATGAATGCAAATACAGTGCGCACTAACAATTAAGTACACTCTCTTACAGAAAGTCATAATATTTATAATTATAATTTAAAATAATTACATCATACAATATCATATTAAGCCTGTCATTGTGAAATTTGCTTATCAAATATTCAATTTATCAAGCGCGCACTGTACTAAATATGAATTTGATATATGTGTGAGTGTGAGCGGCTGTCAAGTTCAAGGCATCAAGTAATAAAGGCATCAAGCAATATGAGCGAAAGAGATAGACTATCAATAAATGAATGAATTGAATTGAGTTGAAGTAAAGTGAAATGAGTTGAAAAGGAATAAAAGGAATGGAAAGAAGGATAAAAGGCAGGCACTCTAAGGAAATGTGGTCTCATTTTACACAGTTTTGACAATTGAATTGTCGTTCGTTGAGTGTCTTATACACTCTTTCTGTCTCTATATGTGTGTGTGTGTGTGTGTGTGTGACAGGTTGACAATGACAGTGCAATGTTTTGACAGGAATTGTCGTAATGTTATCCACCCCCCCGAAAAAAAAAAAAACAAAAACCTGACAACAATTCGCCAAAAAACACGACTTCCTGTTGTACCGTTGACAATTAAACATTGCTGACACACAAACAAAAAAGGGGAAGGGGAGTGAGAAAAAAGGAGTATGTTATACTAACCTCTGCATGCAGATGCTGCTGATAATGATGATGATGATGATGATGGAGCGAATGCTGATGATGCGGATGCTGATACTGATGATGATGTCGCATCACCAACGGTCGATGATGGCCCAAATGTGCATCTGGATCCTCGTACATCGCATGATGATGATGTTGCCCACCGTGCGACCCACTGCCACCTCCGCCGCCGCCGCCCAGCGGCAATGTACCGCTAAGCGTGCCACGTGTGGGCGTCTTGCATGGCAACAGATTCTGTACCTTTCGCTTATTTCTGTAAGAAAAATGAGAAAAAAAAACAAAACAGAGCGAGAATTAGTATTAAGACAATAAATGTGAAGATGAGTTTTGAGAGCTTATAAAGCATAACTTTCTTAAAACTTAAGGCACAATCCGCTCTTAAAGCTGCGCTTTGTACACCCCCGAGTTAAAGCTTATCAAGAAGCAAACAGGCAGCAGCAGCACCAGCCTTAAAACACATTTACAAACGATCCGGCGTACGTTAGAAAGTTCCTCAAGCAGCCTAAGCCCAAGCGACTTAACAAAGAAAAGAGCAAGTCTTAAGCGCCGTTATATAAATAATTAAGCTTCGCGTCTTACAGTTACACTTGACGAAGGAAGAGAGAAGGGAGAGCGAACAACTGGTCAAGTGTGAGAGAGAAGCTTAAAGAGCGCGAGCACAGGCAGGCCAGCAACAATAAGTTAAAGCTCTCTCATAAATAATAGACAGAAAGGAAGAAGAAGAACTCATTTGACTTTAATTGAACAAACAACCTTGAGCCCAAAAGGACCAAAGTGCAAGAGCGAGAGGGAGAGAAGTAGATAGAGAGTAGCCAATGATGATGACGATGACATTGATGACGTTGTTCAAGCATGGCTTCTAGCTTAATTGAGAGCCATAAGTTTTCGGACCGGCAAGAGAGAAGAGAAGAGAAGAGAAGAGACAGGGCAGGCAGACAGGCCTAGAGAGACAAATCGATTTGTAATGACTGCCAAACATTTTGTGGAATGGGCGCAGACAATGGGGGCGTGTCGCGCTCTATGGTCATGATAAATGCTCAGGTAAACACGCGCTCAACAAGAAAAACCAGAAGAAGAAGAAGCATCAAATATATATATTTCATTTAAGCGCAGTCGTGTGATTAATAAAAAAAATGTGTCAGAAAGCAGAAAAGACAACGCCAGAAAAAAAAGAAAAGAGAACAAAAAATGTGACCAAAATGTGTGCCACATAAAATTCAATTTAAATAAGCAGCTAGAAGTAGAAGCAGAAGGAGGCTAAACACACACACAAACACACACACACACAAGGAGGAACGAGGAAGGACGAAGGATGTTAAAACAAGTCGATGGCATTTTTGCTGTTTCTTGTTCTTCGTCTTGTTGTGGGATGCAAACCGCGTGCTATGAAAATAATGAACATAATTAAGTGTTGCCCATGGCAAAGACAACACTCAGCTCCCCGCCCCCTCCCCCACTCACTCTCTTTACTGTGACAAGAGGAAGCTGGCAGGCTGTCAGGCTGCCTGCCATATGGCAAACTCTCAGTTTCTCCTTCAAAAGTGCTCAGCATAAGCATAATGAAAAATGTGGAATTAAATTGACGCCACGTCGAGAGGACAGAGAGAGCGGAGTGTGTGGCATGCCCCCAAGGGCCAAGTATACAAAATGTATGAGTTGTAACTGCGTTTGCTAAGGTAAGGTAAAGGCTGGGGTGGGTGAGTGGGGGGGGGGGGGGGATGTGGCAGCGAGCTGTCAGCCTTGTAATGTCTTGTAGGTAAACATGTTGCGTTGTCAAACGGAAGTTGCTCGTAAAAATTGTGGCATGCACACACTTTCCCGCCCTCCTCCCTCCCATCCACCGCTCTCTCCATCTCCCACTGAAAACAAAAGCGAAAGCTAACTGTCGTAACGCATCTGATTGTAAGAAAGAGAAAAAAAAACACACACACACACACATACATATACATACATATGCATATTAAAATGCTAGCCTACTTTCAGGACAGTAGCAAAGATTTAGAGCAGAGAAACTCGAAGACTAAATGCTCTTCTCTTTAACAAAAAACAACAAAAACAATTATGATTACGCAAAGAGATCGGCTTAAGAGCAAACTAGTGTGAAGAAGAAGAATTTACAGTTAAATGCATAAGAGCAAAAAAAGTAGTAACAGTAAAACAATTACAAACATGATGAAATGAGAGAGAGACAAGTTATGTTTACGAAAGGAGCAAAAAGAAACAGTTATTTAATGTCTGTGTAAATGTTAGATTTGAAATAGTATGTGTGTGTTATGCTTTTGGGCAGTTGCCACTTGCATACAGACAGACTAGACATATAACAAAGCTCGACAAGTTTCAAGTGAAAACCAAGCATATCCACAGCTCAACGAGAGAGAGAGAGGGCATAATGTTCATGTGTGTGTGTAATGGCATGGAGGTTAAGAGTCGTTGTCTGAGCTGTATGAGACTTGGCTGTTTGGCTGTTTGCTTGCTTGCTTGCTGGCTTCTGGGCTTCTGGCTTGCTTGCCTGAATGTTTGCCTTTTGCTTAGGCGAGAGTGCGAGCGAGAGTGCGAGCGAGAGGGCAAGAAGACTGTCTGTCAGTCTGTGTCTGCGTGCCTTGTAAAATATTCTTAAAAGTAAATTAAATAATGTGGCATGCCACAAGATGACGCATAAGCTAACACAGAACGAAGCAGTAGAAGCAAAAAAAAAAAAACTGTCTTTGGGCTTTGACTTGGTTTTCAACTTATTTCATTTCATTTCACTTACGAGGCGTAAAAATGAAATCAACGCGTGCGAGTTTAAATGTGTAAGTGTGTGTGAGTGTGTGTTTGTGTTGTATTTGAAGTATCCCTTAAGCAGCATGTTTGATTTCGAAGCTATTCGGAATGGACCGCCGCCCAATGGAGTGTCCCAAGACTGTCCCAAGAGTGTCGTGCAATTTGGCTCAGCCCGAAGAAAAGTCCAAAGAAAGTTAAGCACTGAATGTGTGTGAAGGGGTAGTGGTAGGGTTGCTGTGGCATACCTTTGGGGCAACATCAAGGGTTGCCTTTTGGCATAAGCAATTTACAATAAAATGTCTTGGCTAACGGCAACAAATACGTGCGGAGGGTTGAAAAGAAGAAGTCGAAAGGATATCTTTTATTTATGTACTACTCCGGTACTTCCTAGGGTTGTTGCACGTCCCACCAACACCAAGGCAAAAGAAAAACCAGAAAAAAACAAAAGCCAGCTTAAATCTAGTGCGTAAAATTTGCAACAAAAACAACGAGAATGTGACTTTGACTTCGTTTGATATGCAAATGTGAATCCGAATTCGAATCGGTTTTGTGTGGCATGAACACTCGCATATTTGTGGCTTGCATTAAATCTAATTGTATGTGCATATATATAGCTAAGTGTATCTATATATTCTATATTTGTTGGTTTGTCTTGTGGTGGCGTTTCGTATTTGATCATTACACAAACTACAGAGACGGCCACAGGAACCACATGCTTGTGGCAAGCAGCATTCAACAGCTGTGTTTGGGACATCTTAAACTTGATTTAACTTTAACTCAAAATTTAAATAAAAACTCATTTCATTGACAAAAATAGATACCAAATACTAATTTATTTTAATCCTTGCCAAAAAAGTTTCCCCAACTTGCGTATCTAATCAGATTCTTAAGGGTCTGCATTTGATTAAAAATTGCCAAGGCAACCCTGGCCGCAATACTCTTGAAAATAATATCATAATAATAATCAAGCGCAAATTGTGATTCGTTATGGCAAGCAGCAGGGTTGTCATCATATCTTCCTCCCCACACACACACACACACACACTTAGACGGGGGAGAGAAAGAGGAAGAGAACGGCAGGCAAATGAAATTGCAAGCAGGTGAAATTGATTTTATTTATTTAGCAGCCATAACATTAACTGAGCTATAACTTTGTGTGCGTGTGTGTGTGTATGTGTGTGTGTGTGCGTGTGTGTGCTTGAGTTGCTCTGCTCTGTTGCCCAGACTACCACGAAGAGCTCACCTCTATCTCTCTCTCTCTCTCTGTTTAATATGCATGATTGAGTGAGTAAAGTGGCGCCCTCTATCGACTCACTCGACTTTAACGGTGCATCAGCAGACAAAACAAAACAAAACGACATTAACGGTGCATCAGCAGCAGACAAATAAAAAAAAAGTGTTGTCGAAATTGTTTTACAGCTACAAAAAAAAAAATACGCTTTCAATTCAATTTCACTTTTCATATGCAATTATTTGCATAAAGTTCAACTTATTTATTGAAATATTATTAACTGGTGACAATGTTAACAATGTTGCAGAACAAGCGCTTCAGATTTTTTTTTGTATACATTTAATTGTATTAAATTTTGTTTTCTGTTTTTTTTTTTTGTTTGGTTGGCAACTCTTTTACTCCCACTACCAGTCTCTCTCTCTCTCTCTCTCTCTCTCTCTTTATGCAATTAATAAAGTTCAATGTGCAAACATTTGCAAAAAGCAAAAAAAAAATATGTTGAGGGGGAGTTGGTGGGAAAAGTGAAGGTTGGGGCATGCGGGGGGGGGTGTGACATTTCAACACTCTGGCGGTTTATTAAAATAATTAAGGTAATTATGCACTTGGCGACTCAATGGACTCATAATAAATGCCCATTTATGGTTTGCACAACAAAAAATGAAATAAAATGAGTTTAAAAAAAAGAAAAGAAAGAACGAAACTTACTAAATGGTTTGGTATAACAGTTAATAAGTGTTGAAAAACCCAGATGGGGACAAAATATATATTTGGCTTTAATTATGAAAAGGTTTTTGCCATAATGCATCCCCAAATGGATGAGATGAAAGTTAGAATTATGTTTTTTCCTTATCTCGTTTTTCGAGTTATTGCAATATTATTGTGTTTTGCAACACTATTACCTGACATCACTTTCAGGAACTAACTGTTAATGCTGCTTTTATACATTTCATATGATTTTTATTATATTTTCACGCCCCTCAACAACAACAACAACAACAAGAACAAAAAATAACATTATTAGCTTTTTAGATTTAATGTGTTGATGTTACGATTATTTTATTTCTATTTCTATTATGTGTGGCCCAAAACAGAACACAACAAAAATCAAAGGCAAACGAGAAAAGAGAAAAAAGAAAGAAAAATCCCAACAAAAATAAATAAAATTAGTTGCTATTTTATTTATAGCTTTTCTATGCTTGCTTTTTTTTTTTGCACGCCACACGCAATTCGATAACCTAACGCACACACACACACACACACACACACACACACACACACTTACATGTATATGCCATTCACATTCATATTCATATTTATTTGTTATTGTTGTTGTAGGGAGCCCAGCCCATAAAGGCAAAAAAAAAAAAACACAGAAAATGTAATGTGCCACATCATAAATGCCACAAAAATGGCGCTAGACTCAAGCTTGTTGTTGTTGTTGTTGCTCGTCTTTTTTTTCTCTTTTTTGCGTTGGACATTCATAGTCATTTACACACACACAAAAACACACGCATACATACATATATAATACACGCACATGCAGATAGTAAATGGAGCAAGTTTTTGGGGCAAACACTTAAAGCAGCAGCTTTTGCTATCTCTGTGTGTGTGTGTGTGTGTGTGTGTATAATAAAGATGCTCGTCGCTCACATTTTTCTCCTTGTGTGTGTGTGTGTGTGTGTGTTTTTTTTGGTCATGGCCATAACCTCAGAAATGATGAAGCACAATAGCAGCAACAACAACATTCGTGTGCGTGTGTGTGTGTGTGTGTGTTTGTGTGTGTTTTGGAATCTCTATCTTCCCAACTCTCCTTGCTCCTTCTTCCGGTCTGTGCGTTCGTGCGGTCAGTAAACTTTAATGAATATGTATGAAAATCGCTTGTAGCAACTGCCCCATGCCCCACCCAACTCCCCCACCCCATCCCCATAAGGCCTCTCGACTCAATTTCAGTGCCCATGAATATTGCCCACTTTTTTGGGGGGCGTTACAGCAAAATCGATGCTGAACGTTGTTGCTCTCGAAACACAGTTACTTCAACACTTGTTGATGTTAACGAGAGAGAGATCTAAAACGGGATCTGGATGCGAGCTGTGTTAACTGACAGTTACGATGAAGAAGCTTTAAGAGTAAGTGAGATGGCAGAATATCCCACTGTTTATTCATTGGGAAATTTTACTCAAAAGAGCAGAAATTCCCATTAGCACTGATCCCTCAGCTTAGTCTGAACAAAAAAGATCCCTTAGCTTATTTCGCTCACGCATAAATATCCCTCTCTCTCTCTCTTAAGCTTTAAATCCCGCTATAAAACTATTTTGCTCACACGCTCATGAAATAAAATAAATGTTTAGCGATTATTCATATGCAGTGAAAGACGAAAAAAATCAACATAATTTGGTTAACCCATTAAAACGAACGAAAGCACACACATGATATAGAAAAAAAAGCATAGAAAGAGTTGAACGGCTCCACGTTGTCTCCTTTTAAGCTCCCTTTGCTCTCTGCCCCCCTACTCTTCTTTAATGTCGACCATTTGCTGTGCGTGCAAAAATCTTTAGATGCTCTCGTTCTCACTCTCTCTCTTACACACACACACATTGCACAACACATATACATATGTATGTTTGTGTGTGTTTTTGTAAACTACAACGTTGAGTTGTTGTTGTAGTACTTCTGTTTTTTTTTTTTTTTTTTCGTGTTTCGCTTGCCTTTACTGTGGTTATTTCTGCTGCAGATTTCATTTGGCTTGCAATCGGACAAAAGTCCTTTTTTTTTTCCTTTTTGCTATGTTCTGCATTTTCTTTTTTTTGTGTTTTTTGCGCGCTTTGTTGGTGTAGAAAGTAAATTGTTTTATTTTTTTCGGTCTACTTCATTCCCTCTGACCAAAAAGTTGATGTAACTGTGTTTGTTTCTATCTGTGTGTGTGTGTGGGTGTGTGGCGGACATTTTTCACGTGTTTTTTTGTTTCTTCGTCTTTTTTCTCTGTGTGTATTTAAAATTTCAATTTAATTTAGTTTTGGTTTTAAAAGTACAAATAGACACACAGACACACACAGACTAATACACATCCACCCACAGACCTGCATACATGCATACACATTTACATACATGTAGGTCAGCGCAGAAAAGTAGACTACATTAATTTTATGTTTGGTCGCCATTGCATTCTACGTGCGTTACTTTTGTCGTTGTTGTTGTTGTTTCGTGTAGGACTTTAGTAAATGAGTTTTCACAGTTATAAATGTAGTATTTGCATAGTTTATAATGTTTGTTTGGTTTCGCATTTTGCGCATTGCCTGCATTTTTCATAGATGGCGCTAAATATTTGGCTGGCCAAGCTTTAACTTTATTATGCATTTGTTTTGTATAGTATGTTAACTATTTGGTTATGAACATATAAAACTTAAAGAAACTGTGTTTCACATAAATCTGAGTGGTTACGCATGCTGCCTTGCCACATGCAACAAAACTGTTGCAATATGCTTTCTGTGGTAAAACTTGGTCAAAACCGCGATAATAGCCGAGCCGAGCCGAGACAAGAACAGACCAGACAAGGCAACCACATACACAGACAATTGCTCTCGCTTTGAGTGTGTGTGTGTAAGTTATTTTTAAGCCGCAAACACAACAACCGCAAAAGCCACAGATCTGAGATCAGATTTCACAAAAAAAAGGGTTTAAGAGCAAAAGCTTAACTCAAACCCCGAAGCTGAGGCTTTAATTAGTTGAAGCTCAGTTTACAGTTATTTTGTGAATGAGAAGAGAAAAGAGGAAGAGAAGATGCTTGTGTACTTACTTCCAGACAAACAGCGATGAGATGAGCACAATGAGTACGAGAAGCAGGGAGAAAACCGCAATCATTGCCGAGGTGGCCAGGGATTGGCTGCTGTAAAGGCTGGCATCCAAAATCTGTAAAGAGAAAGAGAGAGAGAGAAAAAGAAGTAAGCATGAGTTGATGAAATTACTTAATAGAGTTGTGTGGGGAGGTGTGGGAGGATGGAGGTGACAAGTAAAAGTAAAAAAAAAACCGTTCAAGATGATGCAAATCACGACTCAACTCAAACACAAAGCCATTTTGCATGCCAGAACATAAAAAAACAAACAAACAACCAGAAAGGAAACAATAACAAGAACAAGAAGAAACAGAAAACAGAAATTGCAAGAAAGAGCAGAAAATTTCGGTAAATATGCCTAACGAATGGCAAACAAAAGCAAAGCATGCCGCCGCTCTTAACCTTTTATATAGGTATTTTTCTCCCTCTCTCTTTCTTTTTCTCTTTCTCTCCTTCTCTGTGTGTACTTTTATACCCCACATTTTTGAGATGGCTACAATTGAGTGGGCCACGTTACCTCCCTGCTTCCTCTTTGCTTTTTGGCAATCAACAAAATTAAGGTCAAAGCCTTTAAAAAAAAGTAGTTAAAAAAGAAAAAAAGTTTCGCAGGGGAAATTTCATTTGACTTTGTTCTAAACACTCAAAAAACGTATGCTGTCAAAAGATAAGCAAAATAAACAAAAAATATTTTTATTGTTTTTTTTTTTTTATTTATTTTCGAACATTTTTGTAAATGCATTCAAATAAATACATTCAAAATTTCTTTGCTTTGCACCTGTCCAACACAAATACAAATACAAAGATAAGCACATACACGCATAAATCACTCAAATGCATTGAAAAAATATATATGAAAAAGACAGAGGGAGACAGAGAGAGACAGAGAGTGAGCGAAGAGAAGACAAAAGCTGCGCTCGTTGCACAAATTGAGGTCAAGCTTTGACAGCTGTGCAAATAAGTTTCGCGCCCGTCAACCCAACTGTATGTGTGCGTGTGAGTGTGTGTGTGTGTGAGTGCACAACTGTTCAGTAGCGGATGCGTGTGTGTGTTTGTGTACAGTGCACACACAATATGTAGGTCGTGCGCTGTTTTAATTTGTAATTGCGATTTTGTGCATATACTAATTTATTAATAAATATCATTTTTTTTTTTTTTGTGTGTTTTTGATTTATATGCGGAAGCATTTGTGCGCTTATCACATGGCTCCCCCCCTCTACTTGCAATTATTCATTTAATATGTGGCAGCTGAGAGGCGGCGGCGGCGGCGGCGGCAAACAAACAAACATGCAACGATAACAAAACTTTTGCTCCCAAAATTCGATTCGATTCGATTCGAAAAAGGCGAGAGATAAGCTATTAAAATATTGACAGACGTTGCCGTATGGCGAAATTGTTTAAACTATTTGGTTGGTGAAGGGGGGCAACACTCTCTCCCTCTCCCTCTCCCTCTCTCTCTTGCTGTACTTTACTTATCATATATTTTGTTTTTGTTTTGAAAACAATTTACAGACACAAATCCGACACAAAAATTTTGAAAACTGAGTCAAACAAATAACAATAAATTAAACAATTATGCGTGTGTGAAGCAGGGGGGAGTAGTGGGGGGGAAAAGTTACAACAGTGAAAAGAAAATGAAAAGAAACACACACACAAAAAGAGTCTCGAAGAAAAAGCTCCATTGCTCGTAATCAAATTGATTAATGAGCTGCGGCTTGTGAAGTGTGTGTGTTGAGCTGTGTGGAGAGGGGAGTGGGAAGAGAGAAAGAGAGAGAATTAAAGCTCACAAGTAACGGAAGCTGTTTGCTCTTTGGTGGCCTGTTGAGTACACTACACTACCCAAAAACAACAACAAAAACAACAACAACACTCAACAATTGGATCGCTTAAGTTTGATATTTGATGTGAAAATGAATTAAGTCGGGTGGAATTTGTACTAAAAAGTTGAGTTTATAATAGAGAAATGAAAATGTTATTGAAAACAGTCAACTAATGAGTTAAGATTCACATCTCTTTATCCACATGCTCTACACTTTCTTAACTATACCCTACAATTGATGTGAGAATGAATTAAGTCGGGTGGAATTTGTACTAAGAAGTTGAGTTTATAATAGAGAAATGAGAATTTTATTGAAACAGTAACTTAATTCATCTCATTATACATATGCTCTACACTTTCTTAACTATACCCTACAATTGATGTGAGATTGAATTAAGTCGGGTGGAATTTGTACTAAGAAGTTCAGAGTTTATAATGGAGAAATGAGAATTATATTGAAAACAGTAACTTAATTCATCTCATCATCCATATGCTCCACACTTTCTTAACTATACCCTACATTGCCGCTGGTTGACGTGCCTTCAAGAAATCCCCAACAGCTTTCAGAAATCTTTAAAATCACACTTACGACATTCAATTTTCTTTCTTTCTGAAAAGGTAATGAAAAAAACAAAAAACCGAAAAACCGAGCCCAAAGTAATGAAATTTCTTTTGTCTATTTGATTTTTCTTCTGCTTCTTCTTCTGCTTCTTCATGCCTTTCACTTACTTTTCTAACCGCAGGCAGCGCGAACGCGTTGTAATAATCGATAATCATATATGTATGTACGGGAAAGCAATGTGTGTTTTTTCTTGGTTACGTTTTTACCTATTTGTAATGCTCATTTCGGAGCAAACAAACAAAATGAGCTGACAGTGGAGAGTGAGGGTGGGGCGGGGGGCAGGGCTTACAACTGTCGTCCGTCAGCTGCAGAGATGGGGATTAAAAACCCCTTCCCCTTCCCTGTAGGATAAAAACTTAAACAGAATGAACTCAGAATGAGAAAAAAGAAAAAAAAAGAGTTTTGCTTCTTATCAACAAAAAGCAGCAACCGTTTTTCGTCTGTTGTTTGTCAAGATAAGAATGTTGACGGGAATGTTGAATTGAATGTTTGTTTAATATTTCCAGTAGGAGTGTTGTAGTTGATTGAAGGCTTTCCATCGAAGGCAAAGGCAAAGTGGTGGCAACCCTATAAAGGTAGCTGCAATCGTAAATGAAATAAACAATGTTGCCCCGTGTAGATAACTCGAGATAAAGCGAGTTTGAACGATTTATGTCTAGGCAAATAGGGAAAAGTAAATAAAAATGAAAATCCCAAGTGAAATAAGGCGACGATAAAAACAATAATTAAGGCGGAAAACAAAATAAATTTCATTAGAATTTATGTCACAAAAGTTAATAGCTTCAATAACTTTTGCGTATTTCGGCAAAACATTTTCATTAGCACAAAAAAAATGACCTAGTTTCAAATATATATGTAAAAGGGTTGCCAGACCAATTTCAGTTTTGTTGCCCATCAAAATCAGTTGTGAAAATGTTTTCTACACACACACACCTGCACAGAACAACAACAACAACACACACAAACAGTTTTTGAAAAACTCTCGACTCTCTACTCTCTCTCTTTGTACTCTAAAACTTAAAGTTAACAACTTTTGTTGCACAAAGTCGTCGCGTTTTTATTTTCCTGATGAAAAACACACGAAACTTTGGCACAACTCTTTCACACTCACGCACACACACACACACACACATACTTTGTTTTGGAAGGCTTGCAACAAGCAAAAGCACGTGCCACTAGCAGCAGGCAGCAACAACAACAACAACAACAACAATAATAATAGGAACAACATTTTAGCACACTCTGATAACATGGCAAAAGTTTTGCTACATGCGTTGCATGTGTAACGCCTTTTTCCATTCAACACAGCCAACAACAACAACAACTTCGATTTTATTGCACGTGCATATCGACAGTACATCTGTCCCCCCCCCACCACCCCACCTGCCCTCTCCACCCACATGTGTGTATGTGTGTGTATATGTTTATGTTGGCAACTTGGCGCAGTTTTGTAACCACTTGACAGTGCAATTGTTTGGAAACAGAACTCGTGATTCTGATGCATTCCATTTGTTCCTTACTTATCTGTCTCTGTCTGTCTGTATCTGTCTCTGTCTCTGTTTTGTTTTTTCTTCTTTCTTTTGTTCTGCAAAAGTTGCTTGTAATGAGTTGAAAAAAAATAACTTGTAGCTCAGTTGGGCGAAAAAATAACAGAAAACAAAAACGAAGAGAGAGAGAGAGAGAGAGAGAGAGAAATGTCAACTTCACGCCTATTTCACAAAAGTTTACCGTTTTAACTGTTTCTGCTCACTCTCTTCACAATATGCATACGCCAACTATTTAACGGTTTTAAAGGTAGGGTTGTTTAGCTATCGCAAAAAACAAAAAAATAAATGTCTCATCTGTTTATGGCAAATTTTGCATTTCAACTATTTGTGGAATGCATATAAACACTCACACACACACACACACGTAAATGAAAATTCCATTTTTGTTATTGTCAGTGCAAAAGTTCCAGACGATTTTTCATTCCTCTCCTCAACTGGTTGTGTGTGTGTGTTGTTTTGTTGTGCCTGTCTGCAGCTGTGTCTGCTATGTGTCAACTGTAAACAACATCAACAACCTCGACACTCTTATTCACTCCCCACCCCAAACACTCCATCATCATCATCATCATCATCATCATCGTCATTGTCATTGTCTCTCGCGCCAAAAAGCAGACTATACAGAACTATGTTACATTTTGTAGACAATGGAATGTGTAAGAGTATTTTGTTTGGCATTCGCACGACATTTGATATCAATGTCAAGACATTTGCACCCGTCGCCCTTTCCCTTTCCCCCACACACTCTCTCTCTCTCTCGCTTATTTAACGCGATTTTTCAACAAAAGTTCGAAATCTATATATACATATATACATATTATCTTGCTAAAGCTGAACATAAGATGAAGGAACCAAAAATAAATAAGAAAGGATTATTTTGCTGCTGCCACGCCCAACTGCAATCAGTGTGAGCTGCTTTTCGCTGCCTTTTCGTTCTCAACGTTTTTGCTTCCTTCCTTCTTTTTTTTATTGTTGTGTATTTTTCTTCAGCTTGTCAACTTGCTGTTCTTCTTCTTTTTGCTGTTTTATTTCATTTTTGTATTTTTTTTTTTTTTTTTTTTTTTTGGGGTGTTTTGCACAACGCGTTCCAAATTTAATTTCGCATGTTTGACGCGTCCTGCCCGTACCGAGTCCTGAATCCTTTGCGTGCTGTTGCCACTTTAAAGATTTTCTATATACCCTGTGTTTTTTTAGATAGTTCACGTGAGGTATATGAGTATATAACGTTTAGTTTGTTTCCATTTCCATTTTTATTTTTACATTTTATAGGGTAACTCAATGTCTACACATTTTCTTACTTTGCCGATTTCTTCATCTTTGCGTTTAACAGTTGACAATTACGCTCCTCTCCTCTCCTCTTCTTCACCTACTCCGTGTGTCTCGCTCTAACACACACACCCAGTGCAGTGCTCTCAAATTGGCACAATTCCCGTTAAACTTATCAATTTGATGAGAGAGTGAGAGCAAGGAATATCGCACACACACATATATGTATACACACGTTGCGCTTAAAACTTCCCAAGCGTAACCTCCAATCTCCCCCCCTCTCTCAATGTGTGTGTGCCATGAGTTTGACATTTTTTACACGCTAATCCATTAAATTGATGCTGATGGCAATTGAATTTAAGCTGCTTCGCACAGATTTCACAGAAAACGTATTTTACCTCAATGGGTGTAGTTAGTGGAAGCATGAAATTGCATTTCGATAAACGATAGACGCACGTATATGTATGTATATCGATATGGCTTTAAAATCTGACATTTATTGCTTGTTAACATTTGATTTGTCAGCATAAATCAGTCAAATTCACAAACTATATGACGGAGAGAGCGATGTTAAGAAAGAGAGAGGGAGAGAGAGACAGTTTCAAGTGGCCCACACACACACACACACACACAGTTGTATATCGTTATCTGGCGCTCTCCAACTTGGACCACACAATATGAAAGTTGTATCTTTTTCTATTTATTAAAATTTTTTCTGTTACATAAATGTCGAAAATTAAGTGGAAAACACTTGAGCTGGAGCTGCTTCTCCTTCCACTCCACTCCACTCCGCTCCACACAAATAAAAGATAGAAAACTTTGGATAAGAAAATAGATGAAAAAAAAAGGCACGTGAGTTTATCCTCTCTCTCTTTCTTACGCATTATTGCTTATCACTCTTGAAGTGTTGATGTGGAATTTGATCTTGTGTTTTTTTGGTTTTTCTTCTTCTTTATATATTTTCTTCTAGCTCAGTTTTCCGCCGTGTTGCCTAAACAAACACTTGAGCGATTAGGAGAGCAACAGAGTTCTTCTTCTTCTTTTCGTCTACTATTTTTTTTTTCTTATTAATCAAATAATTTGTAACATTTTTTTTTCATTTTTCTGGTGTAACCGCTGACAATCTTTAACTTTGCTTTTTTTGGGGTTGTGCAGAGTGTTTCACATTTTTTTTTCTCTCTGGCTGAATTCGTTACGGCTTGCAAGGCCATATGTTGCCACGTTACAACAACAACAACCAACCCCCCACTCCACCCATTGTGCCACGCCCCCATTGCCAACTACTTGGGCTGTCCCTTTTTGTGTGTTGTTCTGCTCTCTGACAACGCTTAACTTTTCATTGTTATTGTAATTTGTTGCTGTTGCTGTTGTTGTTGCTGTTGCTTTTGTTGTTGTTGCCTGGCCAGCAGCAGTCAAGGATTGGTTTGGTTTGGTTTGGTTTGGGTTGAGTTGGTTCATGTTTGGGTTCGCTCTTCATGTTCTTCGTGTTCTTCATGTTGGCCAGCCTCATAATGATGACGTTTTTTTTCGGGCTGCTTTGTATATCCATATTTACAAATAGGATGGGGTGGGTGGCATCGGGGTGGGGGGGGGAGGTAGTAACAACAGCTGTTGCTTGGGCAACCGCTAAGACTTCAAGAAGAAGGCCAAAAAGCAGCAATTTTAAAGTGTTGCCTTGTGGTTGGCTGTATTGTGTAAAGAATAGCAAAGTAGCAAGGACAGAAAACAAAAAAAAAAAAACTTGAAAATGATACAAGAAAAGTGGGCGGAAATTTCCTTCCCTTTAACTTTTGGCAACTTGAATGACTTTAAAGCGTTTTGGGGTTTTTCATTGAAGAGTAAAGATTTGTTGGTTGAAAAAGTGAAGTGTTGATAATCATTATCAAAGAATTTAACTTAATATTCAGTATATTTTCTTGTTCCCAAACAGTTTTTCCTATTCTGGTTTTAGTATTTTTCCTTTAAATAACTTCCTCTAGACAAAAAACATGTACAGAATATTTCTGGTGAAAAAGTGAAGTATTATCATAGTATAGTATAGTATAAGTTAATTTTAAGTATTTTTTTTGGTGTCCTAAACAATTTTCCCTATTCGGGTCTTAGTATTTTTCCTTTAAATAATTCCCTCTATCCAATATTGCCAGTATGTTTGTGTTGATAACTATTATCAAAGAATTTAAGTTAATTTGTAATATTTTTTCTTTATTCTAAATAGATTTCCCCATTCTGGTTTAAGTATTTTTCCATTAAACAAACTCATCTAGCCAAAAAACACGAACCGTATATTTCTGGTGAAAGAATGAAGTGTTGATAACAATTATCAAAGAATTTTAAGTAATTCTAAGTATTTTTTTTTCCGTATTATTGTTTTAGTATTTTTCTTTTATAAAGTAAATCTTCCTATCACATAATATTAACATTATATTTTGCTGACATGTGCATTTTAATGTTCTCTTCTGAGTTATGTTCTGTTCGGTTCTGCTCTGTTCTGAGTTCTGTTCATTTCCAACAATGCACAATCAGTGAAAGTGTCAAACACTCAACTCTTAACACTTGTGTGTGTGTGCCACGAAAACAGCCCACTTAGCCAACCTTAGCCAACCCAACCCAACCACCTAACTAACCCACCACCCCAATTACATAAAGAATAAAGAATAGGGCGCATTATTATTATGATTGTTGCTTCGTATCGTATGCATAATGCAATAATTCAATAAGGCAACATCAATTTCTGACACCTATACAGAAACGAAATCTCAACAGCTGTGGAGTGATGAATATATACAGGTCTAGCTCATTATAGAGAGCGAGAGAGGGTTGCAACCCTGTTCGGTTTTGTTGACTTACCGGCATTGCCTGACAGACATCGCTGTCCCATTGCTGTTGCGCCAGTTGCTCCTCGTTGCAGTCCTGTGGCACAACGGTGTATTCGGCGAGGGCTGGGGGTCGCGGTGGTGGCGGTATCAGAAACTGTGGTGGTGGGGCAAGGGGCATGCCGGCGCACTCATCGCAATCAAACATAAAGAGATCCGCATCCATGATGGTATCCAACATTTTCCACATTTGCCTTTTTGACTTTTGTTTGGGTTTTTAAATGTTTTCTTCTTATTTTTTGGTTGATGATTTTGGTTGTGTGTGTGTGTGTGTGCTTGTGTATGTGTGTGTGTCTGTGTGTGTGTATAGTTTTTCCGTTTTCTAAGAGATCGTAGACTGCGTGTCAAATGCGTTTCCTGATCGCAGTCATCATCGCTGGACAGCCGTCAAACGGCGGCGGGGTGCTGTAAAGAAAAATGAAAATTGAAAATATCTTATGATTAGTTAGGGATTAAAGACAATGTGTCCTATTTTTTGTTTCTGGACAACAGCTGGCAACTGTGTCATCTCTCGCTCTTTGTGTAACTGTCTTTTAATTATCTGGCAACGTTAAGACCTGGCACGTAATACAGTTACTTAACGCTCGACCTGATCCTGGTCACACTTTCTTTGGCACATGCAAAAAAAGAAGTGAAAAAAAAAAACTTCCCCACTTTTCACACCCCTAAAAACGAACACGATCCTAACTGGTTAGGTCTAACGCGTGTGTGTGTGTGTTGTCCTTGTCCTTGTCCTGGAACCCACCCCAAGCTGTAGAATGTTAATTTTTATTGATTTTGTTTAATGCGTTTCTATTTTTTTTTTTTTGTTCTTCACGTATTTATTTTTATTTGCTTTGGCTTTTTTTTATTTTTGTCTCCTCTGTCCTGTTTTAGCCCTTCCATTTTTATTACTCTTCAGCTAAATATACATTTATTATTTTCTCTCTTTTATTTTTTTTTCCCTGTTTCTAAATCTGTCGCGTCATTGGCAATTGTTTTAATTTTAACCCCTCTGCAGTCGACAGTCGGGAAAATATTTCTCATTTTTTTTTCCTGTTGTGGTTTTTGTTGGGTTTTCTTTTTATGATTATTATTATCCTTTCGGTTGCGGTTCTCTTGTCATTTGCCACACATATGCTGACAAAATAATTGAGAAATGAGGGGAGTTGATTTTGTTTTTTTTTTGTTTGAAAGGATTACATTTCCTAGATTCTTTTGATATGGATGATTGGGAGATGAGTTGTTATACGATATACTAGTTTAATCGATTGCCTCACTGATTATTATCGATAAGTTAGATGATGATTAGAACTTGTTAACACTTAAGTTTCTATATGTCGATTAAATGATTATTATTCATCTAATCTAAACATCTGCTTGAGCTATTTAAGATTCCCTCTCTCTCTCTCTCTCTCTCTCTCTCTCTCTCTCTCTCTATCTCTATCTCTATCTCATTATCGATAACTGGCAGTTCAACCTTGACAGTCACAGAGTCCAAACTGAATCCATCAATGCAAAAAGGCAAAAAGGCAGAAGATTCTCCCTCCAAGTGGATTACGTTTTGCGGCTTAAGCTCTCGGCTTGTCTCTCGCTCGAGTTTAACCAGTCGAGTTCCTACTACTTGACAGCCGGGAAAACTCAAGAGTTTGCTGCTGCTGTTGCTGCGTGGGGTAAGTAAGTAAGTAGGAAAGGAAAAAAAAAGAACTGGGTATGTGGCAAGGGGAGGCGGTTGCAGGCAGGCAATGGCAACATATGTTGCCAGTTGGGCCATTTAATTAGCTGCACAGTGAGCTCTGACAGTTGTCAGAGAGTGTGGCATTGACTGAGACAGAGACCGAGAGAGAAAGAGAGAGGCAGGCCAAGCAAAACTGATAAGATCTCAAATGAAAAGAGAGAGAGAGAAAAAAAACTACAATCGATGCTGTTGTTGTTGTTGCTGTTGTTGTTGCTGTTGTCTTGCAATCAAATGTAAGCCGCTGTTGACATTGGAGATTAAAAGATATTATAAAAAAAAGCAAAGCAACAAAAAAAAAAAAAAACAAACTGAAGACGAAGACGACGATGCGAATCTGACACACAACAAACACACACACACACAGACACACATAGACACAGATACAGTGTTGCATTTGGGCATAAGAAAGAGACTCCAAGTCGTACTTCAAATAAATACAATGACAAGATAGACAGACAGAGATAGATAGAAAGAGAGAGAGAGCGAAATATACAAACACAAAACATGTCAAAGATGAAATGTTGTAAAGAAAATTGAATTGAATGGAATTGGAATTGAAATTGAAACGAAGTCAAACTAAAAAAAAAAAAAGAAACAAAACAAAACACAAACCATAACAAGAGATTAAAAGTGTGCGACTAAAAAGATGCTCTCTAGTAAAACAGAGTACTTAAATTAAGAAATATTTGTAGAAAGTAAATGTTTCTCGATTTAATAATGTCTTTACAATAAGAATAAAACTTGATATCATTAATTTTCTGATATTATGAAACCCTAATGGGTATAAAGATAACATTTTAATGAAATCTTCAAAAATCTAAGCTTAAAGCAATAGTTTTTGTGTTTGGGTTTCTTTGTTACCTTAGTGTCTTTTTTCGGTTACCTTTTCAGAAATCGATTGAATTGTCTCGCATCTCGCCGAAACCGAAACCGAAACCGAAACTGTCTGCTGATTAGCTTTTGAAGCGGCCCATTAAATGCGAACACTGACTGAACACACAGAGAAACGCCAGAAACCCCAGAAATCCCAGAAGAGAGCGCCACAAAATAATGAAATAAATCGTCTTGAAAAACTTCAACTTGGCCAACAACAAAGCAAACCCGAAAAGAGGAAAAAAAAAACAAGGAAACGGGACGAAGAAGGAGCGAAGTGCAAAGTGCAAAAGGAGGAAAGAAGAAAACAGACGAGACAACGAAATCGATTTGTTTCGAGATTAAGTCTGGGACGCATTCAAAGGTTCTCCTGGGACATTCTCTTTGACTCCTCTGAGCGATAGATAGAGAGAGAGAGAGAGAGAGAGAGAGAGAGAGAGAGAGAGAGCGAAAGTCTGTCGAAGCGTAAAACGGAAATGTTATGGACGCGCCAAGGAAGCGTAAATGGAAATCAAAGTACGACGACTTCAAGTCTTCGAGTCTCAAGTCAAGACAGCTTCTGGTGGAAGGTGAATCGATTGGCGTAATTAGCAAGTGGTAGGAGGGGGAGGGGAGGTAGATGGTAGATACTAGTTGAAGTATTGTGATAAGAACGAATCAAAGTGAAATGCAAGCAATTAGATAATTGGCTTAAAGTTGTGTGCGGAGAGAAAGGGAAAAAATATTTGTTTTTTTTTGAAGACAGCTGCGCTCTGCAGCTTGTTATGATAGCCAAAGCAGACGAGAAAGAGAGAGAGAGAGAGAGAGAACCACTCAAGGAGTGAGAGGGTGAAAGGCTTTATCACTCAAGGATGAAGAAATCGAAAGAGAGAGTTTCCCAAGTTTCCCAATTAAGCAAGAAGGCAGGCAACCCTTTAAGAACTAGTTACCAACAACAAGAAATACTTACTAAGAAGCACTTACTTTCTCAGCACACACACAGAACACTTTCACCCATCAGCTGATTTATGTCTTGAATGCAATTCTTGGCACTTGAAAAAGACAAACAGCTGTCTACAATTTAATTGAATTGTTCTCTCTCCTCAAAAGATACAAAAAAAAAAAATGTTCAATTGCTCGATTGGATTGCAACCAAAATTAGCCTTAGCCAGGGACAATCATTCAGAGTCGTCAGGGGTTGTATATGTTTCCTTTTTATTTTTACCTCAACTATATATTTCTTTTTTACTTTTTTGCCACGCATTTAAATGACTCAATCGTTGGGCTATTGGAAAGCCAAACCACGTTTCGGGTCAGTAACAGAACAGAGACAAACCGAACGCAGGTAACGAGAAAAAAAACACATTTATTAGCTACAATGATAAATGTTCTTTCCAAGGATCGACAGCACAACAATATATCGCCATCTCTTTCTGTCGCCACTGTCGCGACTGTCTGAACGTGTAATTTTAATTCGTTTTGGGCATTGGGACGACAGCCAAAGGTAGTGTAAGTAAGTAACTGATACTGATATGGGTGCAGCTCAGCTCAGCTCAGGTAGAGAGGAGGAGGCTGAAAGAGAAAGAGAACCCCGAAACTGAATTCGGCATTGGAAATTGAGACATTTGATGTAGTTAGTAGAGTAGTTTGTTGTCTATTCTTGGGTCTTGACTGGGTGCTGGGTTCTGGGTCGAAAACGATAAGTGTTATTGAGAGCTCTGCGGGATAACAAACATTTAGAATATGTGGAACAAATGTAACAGGCCAAAGAAAACCCAACTAAATACTCAATATCTGGCAAATTGAGTAGGCCAGGCCGACTAAAAGGGAAGTGAGTGTGATTAAGTACAGTTATTATGTAACTTATTCACCAAAAGGTGAACTTTAGACTCTCTGTGTGTGTATTTCACCATTCCATTCGTTTTCGCAGCAAATATTTAAAGTTAGTTTTTGGGTTGATAAATATTTTTGAGCAAAAGCAAAGTTAAAACTTTTGTGGTCTACAAATTACTCAAAGAAAACAAATCTAGGCTAAAATATGCGTAAAAATATAAGTTAAACGAACACAAGAAGAAGAAGACGAAGACGAAGAATAACAACTTTTGTGCCTTGGTTTACATATCATTTATTATTTGTTGTTGTGCTTGTCCGCTCGGGCGAGGTGTGTGCGCAGGGAGGGAGGGGCGGTTAACTAACATTGTCACGCCTTAGCTACCCCCGCCGTCCGTCCTTCCCCGTGACCACATTACGCAAAAACTTTTAAATAAAGCAGCGCGCCTCGTTGAAGTCGAGTACAACAGCAGTAAAAAGTAAAAGAAAAAGAAAACCAACAACAACAACAGCAAGCAAGAAGAAGCAGAGGTAGAGCGGCAGTTGACAGGCATGTCACATCAATGTCACTCAGCATTAAGAGCAAAAGCGCGCAATAAGAATGAACGAGAGCGAGACAGAGACAGAGACAGAGGGAGAGCTGAAAGATTTACAGTAAGCATGTCCTGCGAATGCTGCGATAAAGTTTGTTTTCTTTTTGCGCGCTCTCACACTTACACACACACTAACACACATACAAACACTCTCTTTCTTTCTTGCTTGCTTGCAGTGGCCGCCGGGCAGCTGAGCATGAACAAAAAAAAATGAAAATAACGGCGGCATTTACCTACTTCTTTTACTCACACCACCATTCGCCTCCCCCTCCTCCCTCCTCCGTTCTCCCTTCTTGCTTTCTATCTTCGTGTAATTCCTGCCTTTTTTCACGGCTTTCGTCGTTCTTCTGGTGCGAGAAAATTACAAGCGAATAACAAATATTTTGTTTTGAGATTTCTTCTGTTTATTTCACTCATTCCATCATAAAATATAAATGTGTGTGTATATGTATATGTTTTTTTTCTGTTACAAATTTTCGCGTACGTTTTGTTCGTTTTCCGTTTTGTTGTTGTTGTTGCTTTGCCTATTTGCATAAGGTGCTTAGCGAGTGCTTTTTTTTCCAAGCTGCTTAGCATATGGACAGAGAGAGAGACAGAGAGAGAGAGAGAGAAATATTCAATGAGCTTTTTGTTTTCTTGACTATAATTCACAATTGATTCCAAAACACTGTCAGCAATGGCAAGATAGTTTTCGTAGTTTTAGTTTATTAAAGTGTTTTTGCATGTAAATGTACATTAATTCCCACGCCGCCGCCGACTTTAATAAAGCCATTAAAAGTCACAAATAGTTTGTGGCAACTCTTTTTCAGCCTCAACAACAACGGATCATACATACTAATTAGCCAAGGGAGATTAAGATTGAGAGGGAGAGGGAGAAAAGGCAACAACCGCCAAACAAATAAATTTTGAAAACGAACAACAAACGGAAATCCTGTGAGCCTGTTTTTCTCTTATTCAACCTGAATTGAAAACGAAAAAAACGAGAAAAAAAATGAGAAAAAAAACTCAAAAAAGGTAAACATGTGTAGAGCAGTTAAACATTTCAAAATGAAACGTGTGTACAATTAAAATTCAATTTAGACCCAAAAAAAAAAACGCAAAAATACGTTTGGGTATTATTTGTGTATCCATAAGATACATTATTTCAACACTTGTGCTGATTTTTTCGCTTGTTGCGTAGGCTTGGGATTGGGATTGAGATTGAGATTCAGATTGAGTTATAATATCGGTCTCCACGTTTAACAGCTCATTTAGCACTTGTGTATCTGTCAGATACATCTCGCTTTCAAGCACTTGTATCTGGCGGATTCACAACGCCAAACGCGACGCAACGAGTCGTTGCAGATAAATCTCATTTTTGGCACACAATTTATGAGTTATGCCTTATTATTATTTACTCAAAGGATTAAAGGCAGAAAGAGGCAAAAAAAAAAAAAAACACGAAGAAATAATCAACTTGCCGCCAAATGTGGCACTTGTTGCGCGCGCGCGCCTTTGCCTCTTCTTTGCTAATAATTTAAGCAAATTTACTCAACCCAACAACAACAACAACAACAACGACATGAAGTTAAACAAAGGTGTGTTGTTGTTTGTTTCTTTGTTTGTTGCCTCAAAAGATCATAAATGTCTTTTCCTACATACATATTTTTTTTTCCATTATTTACTTCTACTTTGTACACACTCTTGGCTATATTTGTTTATAATTAAAGCTTGCTGTCGGCGCTTTTGTTTGTCGCAAGAATCTATTTCGTCTTCTTCTTCTTCTTTTACTACT
This sequence comes from Scaptomyza parva, assembly GCA_035044645.1. Lineage (NCBI taxonomy): Eukaryota > Metazoa > Arthropoda > Insecta > Diptera > Drosophilidae > Scaptomyza > Scaptomyza parva. The sequence goes on from JAWNNT010000127.1 coordinate 2,014,351, forward strand.
CTCTTAAAAAAAAAAAAAAAATGATTTGTTTGTATTTTTTATGATAAAATGGATGAAAAGAAGTTGAGTGCATTTTCCTTTGAATCTAGCTGAAAAAACCAAAAACACTTGATTTTTTTTTTCATTATTTTTAGTTAGAAATGTTTAAACAGCTGTTTACCACAAAAACATCTTCACTGGCACAAATATCTATTGCAATATATATCTGTTTTTTTTTTTAAAAAATTATTTGGTATTATTTTCTATCTCTGGTTTTGGTTCTAAGCAAAAACAATTGATTTTTTGGATCAAGTTTCTTTCTGAGTGAAAGAAATATGACTAACATTTGATTTGAAAATGTTTTTCGAATGATTTTAGAATATTACTCTTGATTGTAAATAGTTTCTACATGTATGTGTTTTAGTATCACAAACTTTATTTCATCATTATTATTATTATGAATATTGTGAAATAGGTTATTTCATGAGTTCAAGTACAAATATCTTAGCAAATGTCTCAACCAATTCACAATAGTCTCTCAAAAATCCTCTCTTTATAATTTCATCACTAATTTGTTTACATTAACTGCATTATTGAACTAACTGCATATACTATCGATATGTAAACACAGTCATACAAATGGCAAACTTCTTTTGCTTTACAGTTATACAAAGTGAGAAGAGAGAGAGAATGTAGGCACTATGTTTTTTTTTCTAACTCTCGCACAAAGCTTAAGCGTTAATCTGCTGCTTGCGGCAAATTGAAGTTGTTGTTGTTGTTGCTTTTGCCTTTTTGCTGGTGCTTTCTGCTTTGGCTGCTGCTGCTGCTTTGGCTGCTGCTTTGGCTGCTGATAAGCTCATTTCACTCGACCCACTCAAGAGTCAAAGGCGGAGTCGAGTTGAGTCCGTTTTTTCTTTCTTTTTTCTTTCTTATATTTAATTTCGGGCGTGTAGTTTTCATTCGCCCACTGATTTTGGCTTTTTTGAAGTCAACGCTTAATCCACACAAACACACACACACACACACATAGAGAGAGAGAGAGAGAGACAACTCCTAAAGCAAACTCTCTTTTTTGGACTAGAAACTAACGGTAGTTTGGCAAACAACGGTTCTTTTTTTAGTCCGCCATCAGCATTTTTATTCCAAGCGCTGGTTTCTGTTTTTTTTTATGGGTAAAATGAAACTTACCCGCTGTTTTTTTGTGCTGTCCCGAAAAGAAAAGATGTAACGAAAAAAAAACGAAAAAGGACTCTGAGTTGACTCTTTGCTGTTGTTATTGTTGTTGTTGTTGTCGATGTTGTAATTAAGCCAAATCCAATTATCAAGTATAATAATAATAATTCTCAATTTTTCTACTCTTTTTGCACAATACTGTTTCAATTTATCTTTTTCGTTGCACTTGTATGTGGTGTACTCAATGTTGAGTTGTTTTAATATTTATTTTTTTTTGGCAATATCTTCACTTTATTTCAGAACACTTCACATTTCACACGTCGTTTGTCGTCGTCGTCAGTCTTTTGCGTATTTTCATGTAAAATGTTTCGTATTCGTTTACGTTTCACGTTCGTAGCTAAATTTTCGTATTATACGCGAGACGCACACGTCCGTTAGCGGCGACTGCGAGTCAAAAACTGAAACTGAATTTCCAAAACGAGAGCCAACCAACCAACCAACCAACAGCAGCAGCAGCAGCCAAAGCAACGACGAAAACAAATGTTGCCTGCCTGCCTGCTGCTGCACGCACAAACACGCAAGCTAGCACACACACACACACACATATTATGCACGAGAGCTGCGTTCGCATGTTCAGACACGCTCGGCAATTCCTGGCTATGCAACATTTTACGCTCTGTGTGTTTTTGTTCATTTTCCAAATGAACGCCACCTACGCTCTCCTCGTTTGCTCTCTCTCTCTCTCTCACGCTCTTTGACTTTACCAATTGCACAGGCAATCGAACAGTTGATTCTGAGCATTGCTGCTTGATGAATGTGTTTTGTTGCTGTTCTTTGCTGATGCTGTTGCTGTTGCTGACAACGGCACAATATTTTGAACGTGATTTTTGCGATTTTTTTTGGTCAATTTGGCTTGTTTGTTTATTATTATTATTTTTTTTTTGTTTTTTATGTCTAGTTGTCTCAAATTACGCGAACACCGAAAAAAAGCTGTGTTTTTAATTGACAGGCCGACAATTAGGTATTGGAAATAAAGTGAATAATAAGGCGGAACTTTGATTTGCTTGGGTTTCAAATTTCCATAAGCAAAACCAACTGTAAAATTCAAATAAAAAAATGTTTTTTTCTCTACGAATATGTTCATTTCGAATTTAAACCGCTTAAACTGTTAGCATTACGAAAGGATTTCTATTTACAGTTATTTTACAGTTTAAGCGCAGCTGTTTTATATGTTTTCATTTTGAACAAATCCCTTGACAGATTTGTTGGCCAGCCAAAACCGACAGCAGCCAAATCCAAATGACGACCATGCAACAGCAACTGCAACAACAGCATCCCCACAATATGATGATCAAGGTCAATGTCTCGCATTGCGCTTTTCCAGCGTGCGCCGCCCATGCTTTCTATATGCTGTTTTTTTCTTTCTGTTGTTGTTGTTGTTGTATTTTTTGTGAATGTTTTTCTTCTTCCGTTTTTGCGAGGCATGTAATATAACAAAACTACTCTGCAACCGAGAGACCGGCAGCTCAATTCGAAATTTCGAACTTCGAAAATGAACACGCTCTCACTCTCAATAAGCGAGCGCTCTTTCGCTCTCGCTCTCTCTGTGTTTTTGTTGCGCACTCCCAGCAACATGTTGCTAAGCATTCACTGCATGTTGCTAATACTGCATTTTGGTAGTTTTCATGTTTTTCTTTTCTTTCGTGTTGTTTCCTTTAAACAATTTTTGTTTACGCACCTTTTTTTTTGGCACCTTTGTTGGTCGTTTGCATTTGCATTTGTTGTTTACATCGTACTTTCACCTTCAGCAACACCTTCAGCAACACCTCTCCCCCCTCTCCATGCTTGCAGCATTCGTTTTTTTTTTTTGTTTTTGCTCTGTTGTTTTGTTTATCAACAATACAAAAAATGTTAATTTTTCTTTTTGTTTATTTTCAATGCAATTTTATTCCCGCTGGCACTTCTGCAGCGTGTTGAAAGGTGAAGTGTTGACGGGTGTGGGGTAGTGGGAGGAGGGTGTTGGGAGGGGGGATTGTTTGCTTTACCAAAAATTCTTAATAAATTGTTGAAACTGTTGACAGCAACTTAGTCAAAGTCTCGCGACCCCCTCCCCCTCCCCCATATAAAGCGTTAATTCCCGCATACCCTACCCCCGCATCTCCCTCCCCCGACCACTCTACTATCTCCTTTTTGGATCCTCTAGCTGGGCCGAGGTTTGCGGTTTGCCAGAACTCATTAGGCGCGTCAAGTGAAATGTTTGTTGTTGTTGCCACATGTAGCGCCTGTTGTGTTCTGTGTTTGGGGCAGAGAACAAGAGAACAAGAGAACAACCGAAACACATTAGCAGCTCATTTCATGCAGCATGGCCGCAAATTAAAGGCGCATTAGTGGATCCGATCTGAGGGCGAAAAAATGGGAGGCGTGGCAACAAACAAAACTTGCAACAGCGCAAACAGAAAACATAGAGAAAGAAAGAGAAAACTAGAGCAAAAGAATTTCTCAAGAAATAAAAACCCTAAAAAAATACATTTTTCTGATAATGACAAAAATAAATTTAAAAAAATAAAAATAAATTTTTGAAATTGTTAAATAATTTTAAAAAAAGTCGTGAAAAACATAATGAAATGGAAAAAGTGGAAGAAATAAGATAATAGCCTGAAAAACAAACAAGTAAAAAGGCTAAAGTAGGGTGAGCTGGACTAGAAGATACCCTAAGTCCTGCAGTCCAATCTTAATCAATTTTCGATATCTCTTTTCGATTTTTTGTCTATAGTTTCAAATGCAATTTGCGAATATACAAGATTTCATTGTTATCGATTACAACAATTTATCGATAACGTAAAACAAACTTTTTATGCCCATGGCTTAGGCGAGCTTTTACTCCAAATCTTAAGTTTGTAGTTCTTAATAAAAAGCAGATGAATATCTCGAATAAAGAATATGTACATTCACAACGAAAATAAACAAAAAAATAAGGTGTGTAAACATTTTGTTGACAGTCGAATTCTGTGCCTTTGCTAGTATTTTTAATATTTCTTTGTTAATGTTAATGTTTTTTAAGTTTTGTTTAATAGGTTTAAGAGATAATTAACTAATTAATTTATAAAAAATAAACAAAATAATTAATAACAACAACCAGTGTGACCATATATCTTTAAAGTGAAAATATCATAAATTTTCACTATGGGGAAACACTTAATGGGCAAACTGTATATATAATTTATGGGATCAAAGATTATGATGATGACCCCAAATATGTAACAGTGTAACAGTAAGTTTTTAGCTGAAATCATTTCCAACATTAAATATAGGTTCATATAATAATAATTTTTGGAGTTGGATAAACTTTTAGAAATATAAAGGATAGAATTCTGCCGCTACCGTACCCCAAATATGTAACAGTGTAAACTGTTTATGGCTCAAACATTAAATATAGGTTCACATAATATTATGCTTTTTGAGTTGGATAAACTTATAGAAATATAACCTAAAATACAAAAAAAAAAATAATGTTACAAATCTCGCTCGGTTGACTAATTACTCATCCAGTTGTCCTTTTCATGTGACACACACACACACATGGATAGATGGGCAGCAGACAGCTGAAAGAGAGTCGTGCCTCGCCTCGTGCTTTGCCGCCAGTTATAATAATTAATAATTCCAGGGGATAATCCGCATGTTTGTCAAAGTGATATGACCCAAAAAAATATTCCAAAACAAAACTCAAAAATACGGCAACAACATTTAGATTTGCATGTGTGTGTTAGTCTGTGTGTGTGTGGTGTGTGTGTGTGTTTGTCACACAAAATTATATATGTATATGTATAAGCCAAAGATTTTGGCCCGCTGGCAAACCCAACAACAACAACAACGAACAATCTGATTGTTGCTCGCACATCTGCATAAATACTTATGAACTCATATTGTTGTTGTTGTTTAGGTAGTGTGTGTGTGTGTATGTGGGAGGGATGTAGGTGTTGTTTTTGTAGGCGGAGAGAGTTGCTGAATAGAATAGGTTATAATTGTATTATATTTATGAGTATGTGTGTGTGTGTGAGAGAATTCAATGACACCAAAACGGGACTTGACATTCAATGTATACATGTGTGTGTATATATACATAAGTGTGTGTGTGTGTGTGTAGGACTAGAATACGTTTGTATCTTATTGTTCGCAAGTAGATATATATATATATATATATATATATTTGTATATGTGTTCCATTTTATGCGATCTTTGAGCCTTGTTTACACAGTTGAACTGCTTTTATTTATAATCAATTATTGACCTAGAACTTGGTTGAAAAAAAAGAGATTTTTGAACTTACTGAATAAGCAACGGGAAAATGTTAAGGCCTTTGAAAGGATTTTGGGATGCAGCTACTTTAGAACTAAATAGTTTTAGTCGGGAAACTCGAAAGATAATCTTAAGAAAAACATCTTATATTAAATGTATGTAAATAACAATCTTTTTCGGCTAGGTCCTCAATAAAGTTTAGTTCCAAATAAAGAAAGCAGTTAAAACTTGAGATCTCTTTAAGACTCGAGAGAATCCCTAAAGTAAGCCATCCTAACTTGCCTTTTTACTTTAACCTAGACTAGGTTAGTTCCTCAATGATGAAAAGAGTTGAAACTTCAGATTTTCTTACTTTAAGACTTAATCTTTATACTTTATACATCACTTTCCCTTTTATACATATATATAATACTTTTTTCTCATATCTTATTTCAACTATTTGTCATCATTTACAGCAAATGAAATCACTTATTCTCTGACTGACACAGAAAATCTCAAACATTTATCTTGATATAAAAACAACCCCCTGTCCCCCTCCCGCCCCGTCCCACTCCCCTTTAAATGCCAATTATTATCTAAAAGCAATCGAGTTCAAGTTCAAATCTCATGTTGTTAAATATGTAACTAAAGATAATCACTTTAATGCTCAACACTAAAAGCAACAACAACAACAACAACACTTGCTTACACATACAGAGATAACAATTGTCATGCTGACACTCTCACACAGACACATCTCACCGCACCCCTCACACTTGCACACACACACACTTGCAAAAACAACCATGTGCCAATTTCAAGTGCAATTATAATTTTTGTTTGTCATGCAAAAACAATAACAACAACAACAATAAAACGAAAAACACACAAAAAAAAACAAAAGCAAACGAATAACGGTACATACACAGCATACTCTAAACGGGGGAGGGGTGGTCTGGTTTTAGATTGTATGCAGGTAGAATGCGTCACGCCCAAAATCAAAGTGGGTCACACACACAACCACACACACACACACACACAAAGCAAAAACAAACAAACAGCAAAAAAATAAGAGAACGAAAACCGCAAACAAAAACCGAATGTTATAATTTGCATATATGGATGAGCAGCGTATGTGAATGTGTGTGTGTGTGTGCAGGTGTGTGTAGGTGAGTGTCCTGCGCTAGGTGACACTAGCCCCCCTTCCCTTTCCCGCACTCAACGCATTCTTTTAGTTTCCTTTTGCTGGCTGGCCATTCTAATAAATTTGCTTTGAGGGGCGAACTAAGAAATAGAAAAACGCCAGAAACCAGAAATATGCAAAGTCACAAGGCGAAGAACACAACAACAGGATCTAGTACTAGATATTTATATATGTATGTGTATCTACAATGATACTGCAAAAATATATAAAGCTACATATAAATATATGTATACACTTGGCAAAAATGTTCTGTTTTTCCTACATATATTTTCAGTATTCAGTTAATTTGTTTTTAATAATGGAGAAAATGCAAAAATATTTATATATGTATGTATATCAATTAATAACATTTGCAAAATAATATGAATATTTTGATTATCTGATTATTTTTCTTAGTGTATGCATATGCATTTGTATGCATGTATATGTATTGCTCATAAATCAGCGTCCAACTGTGTAATGCTGTGAATCGAGAGAGTTGAGCCTCTCCCACTCCCACCCATCTTGCCCACTCCCCGCTTACCCTATCTCTCTCTCTCATTTACCGTTTTCCAGCATATTTGCCAACGGTATTTTATTTCTTTTTTCACTTCTCTTCGCCTTGCATTTGCATTTGCATTTGTATTTGCATAGATGTATGCATGTATATATGTATGTAGCAATGTGTGTGTGTGTGTGTGTGTGTGTGTGTATTTCCTTGATACGCCTTTGTATTCGGCCTGGCATTATTCTAATATCCATGTGCCGCAACATTTTCCAAGCTTTGACTTTCGCTCGATCTGGCGACCTCGAGATATGCAGAGCTCTCTCTCTCTCTCTCTCTCTCTCGCTCTTTTCTATCTGCTCATTTGCATATTGTGTTGCAACAGGACAAAGTCCATCCCTCCGCTCCCCGCCCACCCACTTAACCCCAACCCATCTGCATTTCCTCTTTCTTTTTTGTGGCACACATTCGGTTTTGTGACTGTAATTAAAGGTGTTAATGCCGCTGATAATTACACTCACACCTCTCTATCTCTCCCCCTCTCTCTCTCTCTCTCATCCAATGCCAAAAACATTCTGGCCAAGGTTTTCCTTCAACACCCCAACCACCACCCCCCCGCAATCACCCACAGCTACTGAAGCTATCGCGTTGACCATAAATTTGTTGAGGCCAGGCTTAAAGCCAACGCAGGCATATTTTATGCACGTAAGTAGTCACTATTTATGGCCCAAAGCAAAGTTGGCCAATGACAATAATGGAACCTCTCATTTCTCACTGGGTCAAACCACAGCGACCGAGAGAGAGAGAGAGAGAGAGAGCGATAGGTCAACTTCGATAGGATTGCACAATGGAAAGTGGGCGGAAAAATCATACCAAAATCATGCTTAAGAAAATACAAATTAAAGTCTGAACTATTTTTAAGACATGTTTTACTTAAATACAAAATCAAGATTAAGAATTTTTTATGCAATTTACTGTTGAAAACTGTTAAACCGTTACTTTCATAGCTGTAAAAACATCAAAACATGGATTAACATAATAATAATTATTTTCCTATTTTCAAAAGATTTTTGGCTTAAGTTTTCTGTTTATTTGCACTACTTTAACCTTAAAACTCTGGCAAAACATAAATCGCTTCAAGCGTAATTCCCCCTTTCACCCCCTACACTACACTAACCATGCAAAGAGTAGCACTTGCCCACAAAACTATTTACAGTTCATTGGCCCTGAATGGATGTGTGTTTGTGTGTGTGTGTGTGTGTGTGTGTGTGTGTGTGTTGGTGTACCAGGACCGCCTGTGGCTGTAGCATATGAAATTACAATGCGAAAACGAAAACAGAGTTGCCCTTGGCACCCGCTAAAAACAGCAACAAGCATGAGCATAAACTAGAGTGGGGGCGGACGGGAGGGGGTGGTGTGGGTTGGGTTTAGTGGAGTCGATGAGAAAACCCATTACACGCAGTCATGTAAACTAATTTAAAAAGGCCCACAAAATCACCACCAGAAATAACAAAAGACGCTTAGTGAGAAGGCGGAGTACCATCACAGGGTTACCACCACCATCAACACCAACACCCCACTAAAGGAAGGAAGGACGAAGGAACAAGGAACAAGGAAAAAAAAACACACAGAACAACAACTGTCAGGGTTGACTTTGCTAATGAAGAAAAAGCAGCTGTCAGCTGTGCATTACAAGCCTGCGCCAAAAGAAAATTGCAAAAACTACGAAATTCAATCATTTCCCCCACACACCATCTCTCTCTCCCCCCGTCTCCCACATCATAGCTATTCGCTTTCGCTCCCTTTCTGAAACTCCCTCGCACACACACAGAGAGAGTTCAAATCCAACCTCCCTTGGAACGGCTTCCAAACTGCAGGTCAAAGGCGTTAATGCACATTTGTCGGACAACAATAACAACAGCAGGCGGGCAGCAGTAGAACATGGAGTTAGGAACTGTAAGTTGGGAGTGGGAGTTGGGAGTTGGTAGTTCGATTTGCTTCTGGTTTTCGAATTGGTTGCGTTCTGTAACAAGTGTCCGATTTTTCGAAAGGACAAAAAAAAAACTAGGAAAGGAAAAGTGTGCGAAAAACAATTTTATGAAACTGTATGAAACAATAATAGAGAAAAAAAGGGAACTATAAAATCAATGATGAAAAATGTTTTAAGGATAAAAATTTGTTAAAGTTTATCCTAAGATTCAAACGAAGTTCCAATACACTTTATTCAATATTTGTTTCAAATGAATTAGCAGGCTTTGTCCATGAAATGAGTTTAATTTACTTTAAAACTAGTCATAAACATAAAAGTATGGAGACATTTTGGTAACACCCTTTTTTAGGGTACTTATCTGGAAGTCGATTATGTGGGGGACGTCGGTAGAGTCGGGAGAAAGGGGAAGAAGGCAACAATGTCACGGCAAAATCAATTGAAAGCAAATTATAGTTTGCTGCAGTTAGATAAGCAAGATAAGCAATGGAGCAATTGCCAAACTCCCTTTAGAAAAAAAGATAAAAATCCTTCCCAATCCCAAACCCATTGATATCAAACTTCGCCCCGCTCTCCCCACCTCCACCCACAGCGACAAACTCACCGAGTAACTGAGCTATGGGGCAAGTGTGAATTGGAAACCGGGTAGCTTATACAGTTATTTTTTTCTTCTCTCGTTTCTTTTTATTTTTTTCCTGGTTTCCTGGCGAGATAAAGTGACGGCCCGAGGCGGCAGGACAATTTAGTCGAGCAAAGGACAAGAGAAGAAGTTTTTTTGGGTCAATTTTCCAGCCAGGGCCAGTGCAACGAGAGAAATCTGAGAGCACAATGAAGAAAAGAAGATGGAGATGGGGAAGGGGAAGGCGATGTATAAGAAATTGAGCTGAAATCTGATGATGAGCTGCATTTGTAATTATGCCAGGCAATTAAACGATTAAGCCAAGCGCCAAATGAACCAAACGCTGAGAGTCCAAAGGAAAAGAGAGTTGGGATGTAAGTTGGGGAAGAAATGTATGGGTGTGGGTGTGTCTAGGACTCCCGAAGGATAAACCTGTAACTAATTATAGTGATACATATATGTGTGTGTGTGAAGGAAAACTTGAAGTGTATGAAGATAAAGTGTGAGATATGAAGTGAAAAACGATTAGTTAAAGAATAAATTGATGAAAAGAAAATTCTTCATTTAAACAGGAAAAAAAGGAACAGTAAAATTCTTAAGAATTAACCCTAAACCATTTGTATTTAGACAAAACTTGCTTTAAGAAATCAAAATAAAACATTTAAGAGTTTTTTTTTTCATATATATATTTACAATTGTTTGTAAACTTGCAGTGTGTGTGGTTAATTCAAGAATTCCTTCGCCTATGGCAATTGCTTTGTTATGCGTGTGGTAAATAGTTACACACACTTCACCGCCCCCTTCGCCCACCACTTGAAGTTGGTCATGGTTTGGCTTTGGTTAGACCGTCGCACAGTTCAAGCCTCAAGACCAATTCGAAACACAAGACAGCTGGACACAGACATGTTGGGAGAACGAGGGAGAGGAGGAGGAGGAGGAGGAGGAGGATGGGGACACTGGGACGCCGGTGGAAACATTACAAGCTGAAAGTCCGAGGATCAAGCAAAAACTTTCCTTTATGTGCAACAACGCACGGTCATAAAACTTTTCAAAAGGCGTTAGTTGGGGTTGGAGAGGGGGAAGGGGGGGGATGGCCATGTCGAGGGGAACAGACCAAAAAAGTCGGAAGTTGCGAAAAGTGCGAGTGTTCCTAGTTGTTGTTGTTATTGTTGTTATTGTTGTGTTGTAAGTGGTGAGGAGAGATGGAACAGAGAGTGTTGCAGTTCTGTCTCTCTCTCTCTCTCTCTCTCTCTCTCTCTCTCTCTCTCTCTCTCTCTCTCTCTGTGTGCAGCTGGCAAACATATTTGGCAAAGTGCGGAAACGGAAATATTCGCACCATGACCAGACAACAACAGAAAGCAAGCACAACACAATACTAAAGAACTTTTTGGGCCATTTCAACGGCTGACAAGAGTATGAGAGTGTGAGAGAGAGAGAGAGAGAAACAGAGAGAGATAGTTCCCAACCTCATCATCAAGTTCTAGTAACACCCAAACTTCAACCCTCAATCACAAACTCATTGGTTGGACCGAGGAACACTCTAACAGTTTGTCAGTACTTTTTCAGGTTTGTCAGTTGTTATCCCCCCACCCCATCCACCCCTCGCCCCATGTCTGTCTCATGTCTGTGTCTAACTCTGTTATGCCTTTCTCTATCCCCATCGCCATCTCCATCTCATCTCAAGTCATCTCTTCTCATCGCAGCTCTCGTATCATTTCTTCATTCATTTTATGTGTACATATTTCTAAATGCATTTTTGTTGTTCAATTTCGAAACTGCGTCTGAAATTTTATTTGCAGTTTCCATTCCATGGGCGGCGGACCACCCGGACCACCCATTGCCCAGTTCTTTAGTTTTATTTCTTTTAACACTTTTTGCACTGACATTTTGCAGCACCCTATAGAAAAAGAAAGTTTTTGGCAAGGTATAAACATTTTGTAAGTGTGTAGAAAGTTGGCTGAATAATATAATGCATATTTTCTAAGAATTTCTAATATTATAGATCTTAATAATGAAGAAATAAAAGGTTTAGCTGGTTTTCTCTATTAAAATCTTATAGGTATGACGGCTCTAAAACGTCATTTGACGATTACAAAAATATAACTAAAAATCGAACTTATGAGCCCAAAAATCTCCTTAAAAGATATACCAAAAGCCATTTATTTATCATTGAATATATGTTAAAGAAATAAATATTGAAATATTATTATTTCCAGGGTATTATGTTGTTCAGCTTGATTTTCCAGAAAGGATCAACGTATTTTTTGCTCGCTTCTTTGGAGCACTTTGGCAATGCGATAAGCAAAGTTTTCAGGCACGGTTTGTGGTTGAAATTGTTAGATATTTGAATCTAATTAGGATATAATGACACTTTTTTTCCACTCTCTAGAGCAAAGCTATCTCTCCTTCACTCCTTCACTCTCTCTCTCTCTCCCCTTCCCTTCCTTTCTCTTTGCATTTTATCTGAATGTCTCTGAACGAGTGGAAGAGATTTTTTTTTGCTTTCAGTCAGAACGCAACTGTTCCATCAAGTTGCAACGCTTTCTCTTTCTCAATTGAAGCATATTTTTTTAAGCATATTGTGAAATTACGAGATTCTATTTAAAGTTTTTCTGGCATTGTCATGCTAATTTGGTTTTTAAATCTTCTCTCTTTTTTCTTGGGTTGTTGTTTGTGTTCTTCGTTCTTTGTGTTCGAAAAGTTTCTTGCTTAACAATTACATATTTTGAGGAACCTTTTGCTTGAAGGCGAAAAAATGAAAATGAAAAGGAAAAGCAAAAGGAAAGGAACGGAAAAACTGCCTGCCATCAATAAAATGCAAAAACTTGGCAAAACTTGGTGAAATGCATGGCACAAAAGGGAATCAAACGCCTGCTGTGCCAGGGTTGCCATTACCATCTCAGCAATATTAGTCGATTGTAGACTGTGAAGAAGAAGAAGAAGAGTGGAGGGGGGGAGGCAACAAAAAATTGAATAATTAAATTAGAAATTGCCACTGCTGTCGCATTGGACAACAAAAGCGCGCCAAATTGGCTGCCAAGTACTGCCACTGCGAGAGCGAGAGAGAGCGAGAGGGAGAGACAAACAGAGTTGCCCTCATTTGCTGTTGTTTCTGTTATTTTTGTTGCTGCTGTGACTGACGCATGCAAAAATTTCCGCATTGCAAGAAGTGAAAGGGGAACAGAAAAAAAAGTGACAGCTGCTCTGGCGGCATCCAAAAAGGTAGAAGGAGTAAAATGCAGAGCTAATAAATAGGGGGAATGGGGTGTTGGTAGGGTAAACACTTTTCGCGTGTAGCGTAATTTAATTAAATTTGTTACATTTTCAGCAAAAAAGCACTTTACCAGCAACATTGCAAAAGCAAATGATTTAATTGTGATATTTAGTATAAAAAGGCAAAGAAAATGGAAAAATCACTGGAAAGAGAACTTTTGTCATTTTCCAGACAAATAATACACTTTTTTAAAAAGAATTATATTTATAGGTTAATGGGGGGTTTTTCCAATATGCCAGTCATATTTTATATTTAACTTATTTTTTTTAACTTATCTTCCTAAAACATTCATTATTTAAGGAAAAATACAATTAACAAAGAAACTCACTTGAACTCTACAAATTAAGGGCTATGACACTTAAGATTGGATAAACTTTTAATACTACATTATTATAATACTTATACGCATAGTCAAACTCATGGTAAAAAAAAGTTCTATAAAAGACATTAGTAAAATTCTTAAAAATAAGTCAAAAACAAGATATTCACATCGGCTAATCAGCTTTTTATTCTCTTCCTTTCTCAAGAAAACAAATATGTTTACAAGAAGTAGAAGACACCCAACAAGTAAAAGGAGTCACATATGTAATCGGCATTGGCATCATCCTTTTTGGTGTGATTACTAACACACTTACACATACATGTGTATTCTACTGGCTTAGCCTGGCTGATTATCACCTTTTCACTCTCTCGCTCTGAATGAAGACATTTTCATTTTGGTTGGCATTAAGCAACAACATTAACAAATGTGCCTCATTAGAGACGTCTTATCAAGACTAAGGCACTTGCCTACATCCGTCTGCTGTTGCCGTCTCTGTTGCTGCTGTTCTTCTACTGTTGCCTGCTCCTACTACCGCTTTTGGTAATCCTTTTGATAAGTAGAAAAGTAGCCCATTAAACGGCAGTCGTCATCGTCATCATTGTCATTGTCGGCTAGGCTCAAAAGGTCAATAAACAATTCAACTTGCATTGATTTCGGTCTTTTCGTGCCAAGTCAGCCAAACAATTAAGCCAACAATTCAGTGTTAGCCAAGAAATTATGGTGTCACCACAGTCGACAAAAAAATAAGGTGACAATACGCACACAATACTATTCTAACCTGTACCCCGATCCCTGAACCCAACTTGGCTGCTTAACACGTTGACAAATGATAGTTACAAAACGTAGAAAACGGAAAGGATCATTTTGAAATGACGAATTTTATATACCCTTGTTGCACCTTTAACTTCATTATGTTAGTAGTTTTAAGTCAGGAATGAGGAAGGTGAACAATTGAGAGATAAAGTATGTAGATGGATATAGATATATAGTATATAGATAGATAAAGAAACATATAGATATATTATCAAATATAGATATAGATATATATATAGATATAGATATAGATATTGATATAGATATAGATATAGATATTGGTACACATATAGATATAGATATATATATTGATATAGATATAGATATAGATATAGATATAGATATAGACATTGATATACATATAGATATAGTTATAGATATAAGTATAGATATAGATATAGATATATAAACGAATATAAATATAGAAATATATATAGATATAGATATAGATAGAGATCAATTTTAGGTATATAATTTTCGAGTTTTATACATTTTTTAACATTAACAACAAAGTGTTACATAAATAATAGCAAAATCATACTATCCTATCGCTAGAGTATACACAGAAATTGCTGACTTGGTAGCTGTTACAAGGTTAGAGAGAGGGTGGGGGGTGCCCTAATGCCTGATGTGTAATCCTTTAACCTGCCGCCAGACAACAACTCAATTTTTGGTTTTCTTTTTTTGTTTTTGGGTCAAAGCGTACCGCCAGTTGGCCAAGAATAATGGCCCGGCTCGATTGAGACATTGTGTCCGTGAATCGAGTTTTAGTTTGAGTCGGCGTTTTTATCACTGTTGACAACAGCAAGAACATAAGTTGACCAGAGATATCTACAGGTAGACCAAAGACTGAGGACAGGCAGCACCACAAAAGGCAACCTCAAAGGACATTTTTGTCATTACGTCTCAATGCACACAAAAGGGAAAAAGGAAAGCAAAAAAAAAAAGATAGGAAACTATTGTGCAATTGGCACAATTAACCACTGCGGCGGTGGCTGTGGCGGCTAACTTTTAAAAGGTTTCTGCGGAAAATGTCGTAGAGCCGCCGAGTAAAAGAATCTGGGGCAAGTTCGACGCACGACATCAAAGCGAACATTTTTGTTGCCAATTGTTTGATTGTTTGACACAAATGTTTATGCTTGACTGCGAAGACAAAAACAAACACAGAACGAGAGAAAGAGAAGTTCTAAGCAGGCGGCATTAGTTGAATCAACAAGAACGCCGAGTTTAAGGGATAGTTAGGTCATATTTGTATATCTGCCTGGGAAATTCAACGTTTACCGCATGGGAAACCTCGAGGCGAAAGTTCCACGTCCAAAGCATGCCCCAAAAGTGGTGTCGTGTGAAATGCAAAACTCGCGTCAAAAACGCGCCAAGAAATAATTAAAATTGATATGGCCCGAGTGCCAGAGTGCCCGAGAACGCGCGTAGAAATCCAACCTGCCTGCCTTCCAGCCAGCCAGTGAATGGAATTCACAGGGCACAGTAGCACTGGCAAATATTTTGACAGACATTTTCAAAAACTAAAATGCCGCACGCCAAGCACAGTCCTAACCAGAACAGAACAGGGCAGACTCTTGTCGTCCTGGACGGAGCTGGAACAACACACAAACCCAAAGCCCCAAAAACTTCAGCTTTAGGGAATTGGCAAGGCTTGAAGGGTTGCTCACTTGTAGCATAATTTGATTAAAATTTGCCACGGCCATGGCCAACAACAGCAGCAACAACAGCAACATCAACGGCAACATGCAGTAAAACGGTTTGGGTTTTTGGGTTTTTGGTTACTGCATTCGCGCGTTTCTCAGTTTCTCAGTTTCCCGGCTGTGGCCTTCAGAATATTCCTTGCCTTTCCACGCCTTTGAGAATTTTACACGTTTTCGAGCGCTTTTGACATTGATGTGGGCTGCTTTGATTTTGTAGTGAAAGGTAAATGTTCAATGTCAAAAGGATAACCTAAGGTGCAAGGGGAAAAAAAAAAAACATAATGAAAATAACATTTTGGGCTTGGTAAATAAATATTTATTTAAGTATTTAACAGATAAAATGTATTTTTAATCAAATTGAGTAAAAATAGTTTAACGTGCAGAACGAGCGAAGGGAACAAGTAATGGGCGGAGTATACATAAAAACAAGTAACAAGGCTCTAGACGAGAAAACTTGACTATGAGATACCCTTAACTTCAGGCATTATCCGTAAAGTTTTTGGGTACAGAGAGTTCGTGCTATTCCCAAGTGATTTTGATGAAAATTTGTCTATAGTTTTTGAATTAAAATTCATGATTACAGCGGAGGCCTAAAATGTTATTGATCTGCCTAGTGTATAAGAGGAGGTTATATTCCAAATCTGAAGTCTGTTATAGTTCGAGATGGACGCGTATGTATAATACAGTCGGATGGACATGGCTGTACATCATAATGAAGAGTATATAGCGGAAGGGCTTCTGTCTGTTAAATACATTTGCACAAAACCATTATACCCATAATTGATCAGCTCATGGATTCACGGGATAAATATATTTTTAAATATAGTAAAAATACTTTTTATAATTGAAAATTATAAAATTGTAATAAAATATGTAATAAAGTTATAATTGTTTGCAATTCGTTTTTAATGTTATTGATCAAATAAATAAAAGAGAAAAAGTCCCTGGGAAAGTGTATTTATTGTATTTGTATATTTAAAAATCTACTTTAAACCCCACTCAACTTGTTCTGTTGCCCAGTTGGTATACTATATTTTTTATGATGCATAATTATACCCTTTGGTTGAACCAGCTAAGACGGTCTGCGGCCATAAAGAGTGCTCCCCAGGGCGTTGCCCATGTGAGACATAAAAATGCGTTGGATTTAGTTTGATTTTAATAGGTTCGTGTATAAATATATCTTTATAACACACACGATTTCAAAGCAGCTGTCATACTCTACATATGTATTTAGTTCCTATATGTATGTAGATGGCACCTCGTTGACTGTACCGCAGCGACCTTCTCACCTCAACAGTACCGCAACAAATTAATGGGCTAAAACGGATTTTATGCACCACTCAAATTAGAGGCAAACTTTATACAACACCACAGCGAAAAAGTCGCAGCAGGATACTCGACTCCTCTGTTTATTTTTAGTGTATGCTAAATGTCCTTGGATTACCTGTGAAGCATTTTACAGTTTACACTTCATTACCGCAGGTCAACCAATGCCATTAGCAGCAAATTAGACGCACAGCAAGTCTAAGAAGGAACTGCACCACAGGATTGCACACCTAAAAACCCAGACCTCAAGACTCAAGGTTTGGTTGGAATTTACGTAGGGATCGTAGCAAATTATTTTTAAGAATTTTTACACAGCTCAACTTCACTTAGCATTGAGTTCTGTTTGTCTTAGAAGTAGGCTTAGTGTCTAAGAGCTGGTTGGGTTAGGATTAAAGCCACAAAATACTTAGAGATTAACCAGAAACGATGGCTGAGTTTGCTAATCGTGATTATTATATGCAAAAAGGGATAAGGACAAAAGAGACCCTTTAACTGGGTTTCCATCCAAATTACCTCTAATATGTTTAATCTAAACTATAAAAAGATAAGTTTCATTGCTAGTAGAATATCTCACAAGAAGAACTCCTATCCAAAAGTTTGCTACTCAACACCCACATAAATCTATACCTTCATTTTAGGAAACCAGAACTAAACAAAACTATACTTAATTGAGTTGTTCATTATGTGAACTATTTATGTTGGCAGCATATCGAACTAAACACGCAAGATTAGCTTAGTTTTGGTAAGAATCTTACACGCAAACCCAACAATGGAACGAAATTTATTCCCCCATTACCACATATGACAAAAGCAATTGAATTGAGATATACAAGATGAGATGAGATTCCAAGAAAATTACTTTAAAAAGTTTCTTTACACAAAACAGATCAATAGAATTAGATTTTTCCACTTCTGACATGAAGTCTAAGAACGATCGTATCGTAACCCGAGTCCAAAACCAAGACCAAGTCCAAGCCAAAGATCTTTTTTTTCGATCAACAATGCACGCTTTAATGACTAATTATAGATGGAACTCTTCTTGTCTTCTTGCTGCATGTCACGCTATGATGAGTTGTCATAAAATCGTCAGAGAGTGTAAACCAAAAAGCCATCCATAGAGTTTGACTGCTGAGAGGGTCTGTCTTGGGCTCTAAGGCCGTGTCAAAGTTGAGGGACAGACGTGTCGTAATTGATTTTTATGGTCTTTGTCGTTGACGACCTCGACTGAACAGAAATTTCTTCATAGATCGTAAATCTGCGAAAGACAAGCCAACGATCTATCTCTCTCTTGCTCAGTGTGTGAGTTTTACAGTAAGTTGTTGCCAAATTTGTATGGTTTGGTTCGATGTGCACATTTTTATGACCTTGAGATGTAACAACCTTGAATGCCACAGTTGGGTGCCACAGTTTGTCAGTTTCCAGTTGCCAGTTGCTTCGATGACCGAGCATAAACAAATTATCGACGGTTTGTTCGACTGCAACTTTTGTTTTTTTTTGTTTTTGTGAATATGATATCATATGGCGTTGCTGTCAGTGGGAACCCCTAAGGTGACAAGGTTAAGCATTGCTTGCCAAGTTGAGATTCCCCCCCATATGGTTCTACGGTTAGCCAAATTGATGTGGTATCGAGCAAAGAGCAAAGAGTTTTAGTTGCGCAGTTCACGATTAGATTTGCATGAAGATTTTTGCCTTTTTTGTGGTGAATTTCTTTGGAAACGTAGCAATTTATAATGAAGATTTGCAACTTGTAGATTTTTACACATTTTAAAAATAATTGCTGACATGAGCAGACGTAAACAGTGGAATCAGTCTGGTTCTTTATAACTATTATCATCAAAACTCTATTTATATATAATTTTCTATTTCTACTGTTTTCCCTCTTAGTCCCACTTTCACTCTTGTTTTTGAGTTATTGCAATATTAATCCGGCATTAATATCAATTCAATCGAAGCAGAAGAACCCACACAAAAAAGATACTAACATTTTGGACCCACTCCAAACATTAATTGTCTTAATTGCAATCCAAGCAACCATTTTCCCCGCCGCACACTCAACACTCCCCCAAAACAACCAGAACTAATAAGATAACAAACAAAGCAAAAGTTCAAATCAACAATAGACGAACGCTAGAGAGAATAGATGGATCGACTGTTGAGCCTATCGGAGAGAATTATTAAAAATTAACAACAAAACGTAATTTCCCATAAATTCTCGTTAACGTTGTGGCTACCCTTACACGTCTGTCCCCCTCACACCCCAACACCTAGGCACACACCGCCATGCAATTTTTCAATATTTTTGTTGTTCACGCTGTCTAATTAAAAGGCAAACAGCGTGTCGTCCAAAGCAATGGGATGATCATCAACAGAGAATGAGAATGAGAACGGGAATGAGCGAGGCGACATTACTGATAAGCAGCTATCCAATTTTACTCCCCTTACCCCCTCCCCCAAAACTCTAATGTTGATCTCTCTTCGCCGCGTCTGTCTGTCGGCGCATCACACACAATTTGTCTCATAATCAAATATCATTTGTTAATGTCAGAGCTGCGGGCGGGAGGGACTGAACACACAGGGTTGATATTTTCCTAAACGAACTATCTATCCAGCTATCCCTTTCACGCACACACACGCTCTGCTACTCTCCATCCCTTTCTCTCCCGTCGGTATGTAACTTAATATGCATTTTAAATGCATGCGTAAACATTGATAGCATATTGATGTTAATAATAATAATGCCTCTGAGGCAGCGTATGATAATGATAATAATGATGTTGTTGTTTCGTAATGATGATGCAACTGCAGCTGACCACTGATAAGATGCAGATAGTGAAGTATATCCCGGGAAACAAAAGTGATGATGATGAAAACAAATGAAATGTGCAACGCCCTTAATTAAATTTTAGTTTTCATACTCGTACTCGTACTCGTGCTCGTGCTGCCTGCCCCTTAGCCTGGTCTTGTCTGTAAAATCTGTTAAGATCAACGCAAAACTCAGACGAGACGAGCATTATAGGGCCCACGGGAAGCAGGGAGTTCGAAGGGAAGGAGCGTCTTGGCGTTTTTAATGTCTCAATTTCGGCAGCATGGAAGTGGAGAAAATGTCTTCATAAAAACCACTCTACAACCAGACGAGAAGACAGACTTGAAAACAGAAGAAACGCGTTAAATGAGCGTGATCGTTAAAGAGGGAATTGCGAGTTGAGAATCGGGTTTTGCAAAAGTTTTGAGCGGGTTTTCGTCTCTACAAGCGAACGATGCTGCACAGTGGGTCAAGGGTGTGCAATAAATGTTACTGATTTGATTACGATTAAGGTGTATAGTTTTCAACTTCCTACAAAATGAATCTCAAGCCACTGTCCACAACATTCATCATTGCTCTGATGCAACAAGCATCCGCAAAAAATCCAAAAAAAAAAAAAAAACCCAGAAAAGGAAGCCCAAAAACAAAAAACAAAAAGCGCAACTGTGTGCGGCAGTCGTGGCAATAAAACGAAGCCCCCACACAGTACACGACGCAAACGAAGAAGACGTCACGAACACCAAACCAACACCAAGAACAACTCTCATCACATTGCTTTGCAAGTTTTTTTTTTGTTTTTTTGACTGCACTCTCCCTTTCCCTACCCACTTCTCCATTTGCTTTTGCTGGTGATCTTATCGGCAATTTGTCATGCAAAAATTTACTGCCACAGCTTCAAAGTCAGAAAGGAGCTTGGGGCTTGGGAAGTGTACAAAGAGTGAGAGCCCAATTGCGTTTGTTTATAATAAAAGCAAAAAGAAAACATATTTTTTGTTAGTGTTGCGACTGCTGTGCGGTGTATTTTTATTGGGCGGCTTCAAAGCGCACGCCACACACACAGGATGTGAGTTGTTGTTGCTTCTTCAACATATTTTTATTTTTTTTCGTGTTAGGGCAAACACTCACCCTCTCCCCCTCTCCATCTCTCTCTCTCTCTCTATATCTCGTTATCTTTCTTCTCTTTGGGGACAAGAGTTAAGGAGAAAATTCGCCTGATCAACTTGAAGAAATAAAAACACAAGTAAAACAGTTGAAATCGTCAACATTGGGTTATGAAATACTCTGTTTCTGGATTATAATCAGTATAATGATTATTATTAATGATAAATGATACTATGTGTTGATTTTTCAATACCTAACCAGTTTCTCCGACTTGTTAAGTAAGGCTTATTATTTTATCGAATTCATTTGAATTCTTTTCATAGCTTACAAAAACAACCATATTTGTGCTATTGCCTTGCTTTATCTTAACTATAACGTTAACTTAAGGTCATGATTAATCAATTTTAAGAATTTTTGATACTAAGTATATAACTAAGTATATATCTTTTTATGACCATAATTTTACCATTAACTAACTTACTCACCCTTCAATTTTCATTCTTGGTAAAGTATGTTAACTAAGTAAATCTCTATTTATTATCATACTAATGGCATTAACTTACCTTCAATTTTAACTTAACCTCAAAGTTTCAGATAAAGTTGATAAATTTCAGGGTTCTTTGAATATCTATTCACTTTAGCTTAACTATCTTAAAGTAAATCTTAAGTAAATCTCTTCTAACTGCAATATAAGCTCTCTTCTCTTCTTTTGCCTACAAAAAAAAACAGTGCATAAGTACAAACATACAGAAAATGTGTCGATTAATGCGCTCCAGATGCTGCGGCGCTCATCAGAGACAAAGCGACAGAACGACAGAACGACAGAGCGACAGAGTGGCAGAGAGATGACGACGTTTGGAGCGCTGACTGGAATGTTCCTTTGATTTGTTGGCATCACAACATGCCGCAAGTTCCACTTTTTTCTGTTGTTGCTGTTTTTGTTGTGTGTTTTTCGTTCGACTCCATGTAGGGGCATATGGTTGAGGGGCTCGGGGGGAGCAGCATTGGAAGTGGGTGGGTGGCTGACACTGATGAATGTCAGTCGTTTGTCAAAACTCAATGAAAAACTGACTCAACTGCAGCCGAAAGGAGCAGGGTGGTGGCGGGGGGAGCGAACTGCGCACTGCGAGCTGAAAGCGAAATGAAAACAGTAACAAAAACGTAAATGAATGGAAAACGCCAACTCTGTTAGCACCCAGTTTCAACCCCTCATCCCCCACCTCATCTCCATCTCCACATTCTCGGGGGACTTCAATACAACGACGACGACGACGACGTCGACGACACGGGATCTGTTCGCCCAACGAATGACGCCAGTGGCGGCGCCGCGAGTGCGACCCGAGCATCGCTGGACACCTTTGGGGCCTGTCACTGTTTGTAATTGTGCAACTGTTGAGGTGTTTTGTGGGCGCTTTGAAGTGAAGCGGCCCACAACTCGAAGTACCGGGCACATGTGTGAGTGTATGTGTTGTGTGTTGTGTGTGTTATGTGTGTGGCATTCAATCTAATTTGTGCTACAGTCACAATGATATATTGTCCAATGTTCAGTAGCTGCTGCAACCACTTCCCGGTGGGCTTTAGATACAAATTAGTTTTCGAAAAAACAAAAACCATTACTTTCAATATTAAAGCTACAAATAAAAGTGATATATTTAATGAAAATAATAATAATTTCTTCATAAAAAAATATATGGAAAAATGAACTCTCTTAATTTAATAAACAACTGAAGTAATTTTCTCAAGATTCCTTTCTCATTTCTAGAGTAAAAATCACAATTATAACCACTTTACGAGTCGAGTTGAAGACGAAAGAATGAACTACCTGACTATTCGGCTGTTAAAAACCACAAAAATAAGAAACACATTATGAACATATAAAGGGATTAGAAGAAAAAGCAAATATACTCAAATGTTAGCCATAGCGCACATCCTGATGAAATGTGTAGAAACACTTGAGTTCTCCATTTCAAGCACCAAGCGGCCAAGTGGAAAATGGGCCAACAATAGAAACAGATGGAAGAACAGTTGGCAGTTGTTGAAATGAAATTGAAATATATATATTTAAAATTCAATAAAACATCTTTGCAACGAACAGAATGGAGAAGAGAAAAAAGGTATAGAGTCATTAAGATAACAATCTGGTGTCGAAAATTGAAAAACTAGACGAAAACTGTAACACACAAATTGTCATTAAATATATAAATGTCTATGTGAGGGGAGTGAGAAGGAGTATAAACAAAACAAAGTAAAAACACAAATTAAATGGACAACATGTGTGCTCCCAGAAGAGGATAGAAAGGATAACAGAGGAACAGAGGGACAACAGTTGGGCTGATGTGTTTATGTTTGCAGGAAACCCAAAAAAAAAAATAATAATAATTAAAACAAATTTTTCAAAATAAATATTTTTAAACAAAACAAAGGTAAACATAATAAAAAATATTATTTTATTATTAAAAATAACTTCCGTGCCTTACGTGCAAAAACCACAATAAATAAGACCCTAAAACAACCAAAAAATGTTGCCAAATTAAGTGGCAAGTTGCAGGTACATAAGTTGCAATTGTTACCTGCTGCGTTTTGCAAGAATCATTGAGTGATTTTTGTGTGAAACCCAAGCCACAGTTACACTCAGTTACGCTTAATATTTCCAGTGCAATTAGTTGCGCCAAACTCAACTAAATGCATTTGCAACACTTAAGAACTTTGGTCATACACACAAATACTATACACTATAATATAATATGGTGGGCAGTTTTCTGGGAGGTCCCCGCTGCGTATTTGAAGCGTGTTGACAGTCCACCACTGCGGAAACTTGAGAACCCAAAACGCAAACGCTTGTCAACACACTTGAGGGGGCAAGTAAGCAAGCAAGAAAACCGAACATCACGATTGATGGCTGTCACAGAAAATTTTGACATAACAAATGTCAATTGACGGCGACAGTGGAATTTCCTGTTGCAGATAAAGCAACAAGAAAATGCAGAGAAAGATATAAATAAATATTGTGTATAAAAAAAAAGATATAGAGTATTGTTTGGTTTACTTAATGAAATGCAACTAATGTTTGTTTTCATAGAAGATTTTGTCAACTTGTTTGCCTTAAACCACAAAAAAAGACCCCAAAGATTGTATTTTTTTTTTTCGTAGGGAGACTGTTAAAACATATGTGTGTGTGTCACAAAACTTCTTGGGAAACAGTACTTTTCTTTTCTTTTTAACAAATTACACAGAACGTAACAGATTTTTAATGTAAATATAATTGTATAATTATATAATCTCTAGCAGATGTGCAGTAGTTGACAAGGGGGAAAAGTGAAAAGCGTGTATGATAAATGTTTAGGAAAAATTGAATTAAGAAAAGTGTCTTAAATACCAAATTGCTGTTCGGAAGGAATGTGACAGGTCTGTGAGGTATGAAGGATCAAAATGTCACAGATTTAAGTCAAGGATTGAAAAAAAGATGAACAATATTTCAAATCGAAAACAACATAAAACAACTGGTTAGAGTGTGTAAGGGGCAGATAACAACATATACAGTGCCTCACGGCTTATTTAAATCAAGTTTCCAGATAAAAATGTACTGTGATATAAAGTTTAAACTAAGTTCAAGTTCAAGTCTTTAGATAGTTTAGTGTTCATACATTTATATATGATACAAAATAGCATCACTTACTTCTTCTAGCCTTTATCCCCTCTATTTTTCTTAACAAGTTAATAAGTTCTTGATTTACACTTGAAAGAGCAACATATCCAAGATTTATAAAGAACATGCCGTCATTGTTATACAAACCAAATTAAATATATATTTGTTTGTATATATATTGCTGCCAGCAGCTGCCAGACAACAAACAGTTTGGGACACGCCCACGTATAACGCCCTGCAGTCAAATATCTCAATATCTTATTCGTGTGCTAATCACGAGAAATTCAAGCGAAAAACCTCAGCAGGAAGATCGAAAAATAACACAGCGAAGGGAGCCCGAATCACGCGCCGCTGAACAGGCCACAAACAAAAGGATCAAACCAACAAGTTAATATGCTTTTGTGATGAGTGATCAACTGAGAGATACCCTGTAGACAACTTGGGGTACAATAAGTGTGACTAAAACTAAAAAAGATCATTCTCAATAGAGATCTGAGATGTCTTTTTTAAGTCTCTTACATCATACCCCTTTTGCCTACTCATAAAGCGCCCACGGTATAACATCAATTGGGAATTCGGTTAGCACAGGGCAGCTCCCCTGCGGCGGGGGTTAGCTGAGGTAGCGGCAGCAGCACCCGATTGTTGAAACTGACGATCGGAATTAATTTTGAAACACTTCAAAAACAGACGACGACGCCACAGAGTCCACACACACACATATACACACACGCTCCGCAACGGGGATCACTCGAAATAAATTAATTAAATATGCCCAGGCACAGGCTCAGGCTCAGGCATAGGCTCGGGCACAGGCACAGGGCCAGACTTAAAACTCAAACAATATATTCAGAATACAACACCGACTTTGGTTTGGACTCAAACGAAGAGAGGGAGAGAAGAAAACGGCTCC
Organism: Scaptomyza parva; assembly: GCA_035044645.1. NCBI lineage: Eukaryota > Metazoa > Arthropoda > Insecta > Diptera > Drosophilidae > Scaptomyza > Scaptomyza parva. The sequence continues at coordinate 2,039,970 of JAWNNT010000127.1, forward strand.
CTGGAGGCAGACAGTTGGATGCAATGCAAGTTGCAACATTGTGTTTGCGTCAAATTTTCAAATTTAGTTGTTAAACCCGAAAAACGAGACAGGGCCACTCAAGTACAGTGAAACCCATCGACCAATAGCTAAACAAAACAAGGTACTCTCTTTCATCTTTTCCTTTTCTCTCTCTCTCTCTTTCTCTCATAATTATGGGTTATTTTTCTTCTTATGGGTTATGCAATACAACGAAAAATGGCAAAACCTTTTCAGTTTCAGGCAAAACTGAATTTAGACATTAGATGCCTCAACTTGACTCGACTCGACTTGCCTCACCGTCGACCACATTGCCACTTATTGGCAATTGAGGAAAAGGCTTCTACAGTTTCTACACCTCCTGCCTGGCTGTAACCATAATAATGTTGCCGATGCTGCTGCTGCTGCTGCTGCGGCTGTTAGCAGGTAGCTGCTGGGGCAGGGATCATGCACCATGTTTCCAGTTTTTGCATCTTTTGCGGATAACCTGTCATTAGCTCTGGCCAGCAGCAAAACAAGCAGCAGCAGCAGCAACAACAAAAGCAACCTTCCTTCCTTCCTTTCTTACAAACATATTCTGATTGCAGTTGCTGTTGCTGCAGGCTTCGGGCGTTGTTGCATGTTGCCCGCTTTGAAATTGAGACATTTGCAACTCACTCACACACACACGCACGCACACTCAAACACTTTGCATGACACCAGCGGGCATTGAGTCTTTGCCATCATTCTTAACCCTCTTTGACTATCAGAATATTTCCAAGAGATTATAAATATTTTGGTCATTAATAAAATTCTCAAAAATTCTTCTACATATTTTCGTACCCTGAATAGAATTTCCTGATTTCGTTATATCCGATAACTGTTAGCACAATTATGACAATGAATTTCAAAATATCTCATATTTGATTTAATTGACTTTATTAAACTTTTTTAAATAAAAACTATAAAAATTAAACTATAAAATTTAAAAATCCCATTGAATTTGCCATTGAAGAACTTCTTTGTAAAGGTTGTTAACTAAATTTCATTCCATTGCGGCTGTGTTGAAGGGAAGAGAACAAATTGTCAAATAGCTTCAAAGCAAAGTAGAAGTAATCAAAGTACATGCAACTATGCTGTATGACAGCGGCGTTAAAAATGCAGACATCAAACTAAATGGCTGCAAAGAAAGAGAGGCAAGAGAGGCAAGTGAGGCAAGTGGCAAAGGCTGCTGCTGGTGATGGTGACTTTTTATGGTTACGGCTAATAATGCAATTTGCTGTGGCAGGCGCAAGAGCAAGAGTAGGAAGAAGACGCATTATTTGACAAGACATTTATGTGGCACTTGGCGTTGCCATTGCTAAATTAGGCACAACTGGCAAAGTGGCAAAGTGGCATCACTTGCAGCTGGCAAACCGTACTTGCAACACACACTTTTTGAGTTGTGCGTTCACGCAATTATTCAGTTATGACAAGCATTATGAGATACACATATGTATATAAATGTGATATATGCTTCAGTTGCATTGACAAGTTGCCAGCAACAACAGCAACAACAACTACTGTGCTGCTGTGTAATGTTGTCGTTTGTGGCATGTGCCATGCGGCATGCGGCATGCCACATGTACGGAATCCAAACGGCCTCTTTAGTGCCCGCTTAGCCAATTATGTGCTGCAATTACAACATTTAACACACACACAAATAGCTGGATGCATTTGTAGTGGGCAACCGCAATATGTTAAGCCAATTGAAGCAAAATCATTTTCACAAATCAGTTGGAAAAGTTTACAGCTGCAATTTAATTATGAAGCCAAAAAGACTGATTAATTTTCAATTCAATTATGCACAAATTGCTATGCAAATCCCAACGAATTATTCAAATTATTTTCCTCTGCTGATGATATTCATTCATATTGAATATATATATGTATTTTTTTGTATTTTGCCTGATTGCATATTTCAAGTGACCACAAAAAACAATCAGATTTGAATTAATTTTAATATCAATCATATACATATACTAACTACATACAAACGTGTGTATACCTTAATACATTAATTGATAAAAAATATATTTTAATACACATTTCACGAAAAAAACACATTAATTGATGATAAGAAAATAAATATTTTAAGAGACAATCCAAGTAAGTAAAATTTTTAGTAGAGAAACTTTCAAATAATAAAAACTTTCAGTCGAGAAACCTTTTGATATATATATATTATATAGACAATAACATCATATGTAGAACTTATTTAAAAGCTTTCTATTCCTACATTTATTTAGAGAAAATATGTCTTTTTATACTCACACTTTTATTTATCCAGTAGAATTTCCCAGTGGAAAATTTCTAGCTAGAATAAATACTGTTGCTAACCTTTTCCTTTTCTTATTTCATTCTAATCTCATATTTTATTATCTTTAATAAGTTCAGTTCTGAAATGATAGGTTTATAAAGTTTACTTTCTCAGGATGGTACTAACTTCATTGCAATCTCAAGTTGAATACTTTGATACCAATCCCAAAAATGCTCCCCAAGTTGTTTATGTACTTAAATTTTAAGCTCATGGATCAATCTAAAAATAATAAAAATATAGCTCATTCAATCTACAAACACAGTTCAAATCTTTAATAAAATATTATATTATATCTTAGCTTAGCAAACACCTAATGCACCCTACTTTTACTCACTTTGAACTAAGCCTCATATCTACACATTTGCCTAATCTATGTTCAATCTCTTTTCAAACAAGATAAAAGCTATTACAAAGAAACTTTCAACTCCTTTTAGTTCACATTCCAATTTTCCCCTTACCAATTAGCTGTGGCAAGTACTCTAAGCAACCCCCCACCATCAACATGGTTGATATTGATCTATTGCTATCGATTCCAAAACATTACTCATATCTACACTCGAGCATCACATTCATCTTGTTGTTGGAGAAGTAGTAGACTCTCTATTCCTGGCCTTCCCACAACCTGGCCTGACTACAACTTGTTTACAGTATCCAATTACCCCCGATAGAGGTATTGGAGGCCCCCCGAAGCGAAAGCAACACAGATACACAAACATACATACATACAAAACAACTGTAACGACATGTCAACAAGTCCTCTTGACTGCATTTCAAGGTAATTGCCAAGAGTTGAGACAAGACTTCACCTGACTACCTTCTATAAATTATTGAAAGTGAGTTACGTTTCACATGGAGCCCATCGGTGGCAACTCTGACATCGCGTGTCTCCCTCTCTCTTTCTCTTTTTCTGTCCCTCTGTATTTTCTTCTTTTTGTTTTGTGTCGGCATCCAACGATCTCACTTATCTGATCATGGACCTCAAACTCAAACTCAAACTCAGTTTCGACTCAACTGAACTGAACCGGGACCGTCTTTTCTTAGACTTCTTCGTCTTATCAGCGTACATCGGGGCATCAATAATGTCTTTGTTTAGCCAGATGTCATGACAGTCCTGCTGAAGTAAGAGAGAGATCGAAGAGCGATCTGAAAAATTCAGTGTTGACACTTGCCATAAAACTTGGCCACGACTCTTCGAGTTGACTTCTGGGAATGCCTGCTAGAAGTGCTTCTTTGGCAGGTGCTCCCACAACTAGGAACAGTTGAAGGGTGGTCAAAATGTCAGTTGTAATTTATGAACTCTTTCCACTCCTACCTATCCCCAACTCTCTTTTGATCTCGATTCTTGTTGACATGTTTGTTTACACGCGCTAATTTCGTGTTCTTATAATTATAACTTCAGCTCCTTTTTGTTGTTGATAGATGGATGCATTTGTTTGTTTCTAACAGCTACAGCTAATAATTGCTACTGCTCTGCCCAGCCTCTACCTTTCCCTGACGTTTCGTCCCTTACAACTGAAAGCTTTTTTTACTCATTGCCCAATCGCGTGTTGTTTCTGTTGTTGGTGGAGAGGTGAAGAGGGAAGGGTGGGCATTTTTGTATTACTCTGCTTTATTAATTTGGGGATTTGGGGAATTAGCTGATAGCTTTCAGAGCAACATATCTCCAACCCCGCCCACCCATCCCTTTTCCCACTGTGTTTTGCGTATTATTTGTTTGCATTTGAAATGGACACGAAATGAATTCGCTTATAAATATGCATAAATTTATGCCGAAAAAACAATTTCTGCATACATATATATATATATATACAGTTGTTGTCCAGTATTTTTTCTGGAGAAAAATAATTCTTGGACATCATGTTCTGTTTCTGACGGGCTGCACCCTTGGGACAACAGAGATGAAGCTCGAAAAAAAAATAGTAGAATTAATAGGATCTGGGACTTGACATGGCAAAACGGAAGCGCGCTCAAAGCAAACTTTACCAAATTATCAAATCCAATGACATAAAAAAAAAACAAAACAAAACGAAAAGCAATCAAACGAATAAACATAGAAAGGTGAGGGTATGCCTCAAAGATACTCTCACGTCTGCTCCATAAACCAAGTTCTAGTAAAGAGAACAAAAAATAATAATAGTATTTGTATGGGTTTAGCATATTAATTTATGTATTATTATTCCAGAAACTCTAAAAAGAAGACAGCTTTATAGCACCGCACTTCCTGTTGTAACATTGGCGCCATCAAATCAAATACATATGTATTTCAAACAAAGAAAAACACAACTGTCCAAATTGAATAAACAAAGGATGTGACCAAGTGACAGCGCTACCGATCAATGTGACCAATCGAAAACGTAGCAAACGTAAAACCGATCGGCTAACAGCGATTGAGATAAGAAACGAGAAAACCCAAGAAAACCCAACTTGAGTCAATTTCATTCAGTTTAAATTGTCAACGTCCAGGCGAAACGTTTGCCATGAAGTGAAGTTGCCTCAAAGGAGAAGAGGGGAGAGGAGTGCAGCAATCGAGCCAGTTGGCAAACACAAAAGGAATTTATGACTTGTGTCACTTTCAGCACCATCAACTCGTAACTCAGACGCGCAGCTCACTCGCCGATGAGCAGAAGGAGAAGGAGAAGAGCGAGAAGGAGGCAAAGCATTCCACGTATGCGCGCTTGAAAATTAAGATACAAACATTGCCCAAGGAGAGGCAGGCAGTCAAGCCGAAAAAGGAAGATCGCATCGCACGAACGACGGACCGACCAACCGACCGACCAGTCCATGCAAACATACACTCCAAAAAAAAAGTGGAAAACAAATTTTATAATATTTAAAAGAAAAAAAATTGTAATAAACGGTTTTGTTATAGAAATATTCAGGTTGACTATAAAAATTCAAGAAAAGTGTATGATGAAAATTTTGGAATTGGAAATCATAATATAAATAAAAAGATCAATTAAAAAATTGTTTTTTAAAATTATTTAAAATAAATATACTCTAAAATTAATTGTGAAATTAATAATAAAATTAAAATTATATTAAACTTTAGTCTTCAATTATAACCAAGACAAATATGTTAAAAAAAATATAAATAAGTTTACCTCTATTTTATTTTCTCTAAGTGCATACGCATAGATGATTGTTACGAGTCAGGCGATTCAGGCAAAGCAAGGAACCCGAAACAGCTCGACTCGGTTTTGGCTTGGCGACACTTGTGTTGTGTTGTGTTGTGAGCCCGTCGCAATCGCTCAAGCGTTCAGTTAAGCCAGCCCGCCTCCGTTTTAGCCTTCTGCTCCTACAGCTCCTACTGACGGTGCTGCTCCTGCTGCTGCAAGGTCTTTGAGATAAGTGCGTGGCGATAAGCACGACAGACGACAAGCGACAAACGACAAACGTTTCATTGGCCTGCGCCTGCGCAAAATGTTTTGAGCACAGGAGCAGTCATCGCTGGATAGCTGGATGGATGCTGATGCACAGGGGGGGAAAAGGGAGCGAGGGAAAAGCAGACGGTGCGCGAGCCATTCAGTCGGGAGCTTGAACAATTGCGCACTTAAATGGTTGCGTGTAACGCACTTGGCCAACAAACATGTTCAAGGCGCCTACAAGAGGCGTTGTTTTATATTGTTGCGAAAAGGGATTGCAAAGAAAAAGATATTTTAGTTATTTAACTCGTAGGTTGGTTAAGTTCAGACAAAGAGCAAAATCCTTTGCCTCAAATGATTGGGTCGTATAATAATACAGAACCTTAACTTATCTTTATGTAATGTCATTATTATATCCAAGAAACATCAATAAAATGTTATGGTAAAACTAAGTACAATTCAATTTTATCATATATGACCAAAAAAATAAGTAAAGGAAGTGTCGTAAAGCACTAATATACAGAATCCTAACTAATCTTTAAATAATGTCATCATAATATCAAAGAAAAATGTAGAAAATTTAATGATAAAACTAAGTGCAACTTATTTTTATCATTTATGACTAAAAAAGTAAGTAAATAAGGTATCATATCACATTTAAGAAAATCACACAGATTACCAATAAATCCAGCACTTGAGATCGTTTCTTCGAAAACCTTTCATACTTAAGATACACTAATTTATATCTAATCTTAAGTGCAACTTGGTGATCCTTTTGAGCTACACCACTGTGTGTCTATCGACTGAGTCATTTCGATACGATAAGAAAATATTTTAAAGGATTTTTAATTGCTTTCAAGTGGCCGAACGAACCACTCCATAGAGCGAAAAACACACTTTAAACATACTTGTATAAAGTTGTAAGGCTGTTGACAATGCGCAATACACACAGGACAAGACAGGACAGGACCAGACAACAACAACAACAACTATTATTATTATGTCTTGGCAGTGTTGCCAACAGGCACTTAATGAACTCCTCACATTCCACTGCCACCTGGCGTTGCATTCTTCAAGTTTTTGTGCAAGCAGACAAATCGGCCACTTACAAGTGAAATACTTCAACGCCGATCGCGTTCTTCTTCAAATGATAATTATCATTCGCAGAGAGACTAATTGCGGCGATTATCTAACAGTTTAGTGGATAATGAAGGCAATGAACGAGAGTGTGTAAGTGACTTTTGCCAAGTGGATTATGTCAAAAATGAATGTTCCCTCAACAAATGTGACATTTATCATTTATGTCGATGTAATCAATTAATGTCAAACCGGCAAACCCGCATCGACAACTTCCTCCCAAAAGCCATCGAATTGTTATCTTAGCTAATTTTCTATATATGATAGAACCCGCCCCGCCTCGTCCCGCTTAAATCTATATCTATATCCATATTCATTTATTTTTGGCGCTCAATTATGCATATTATTTGCATAAGCTCGAAATCCATTTCGATAAATATTCAATTAAATGCAGTTCACCGTAACCCAAAAAATGCCTAAAACATGTACACATTATTTCTAGCGTAGGTAATTATGTATGCAAAATCAGAAAATATTACAAAGCATGTAATATGCGTAAGTAGGGCGATTAAACATGTAAATAATGGACTAAAAGTTGCCCTTTAATAATTTAAATATATTATAACATTTGTGTTTTTAGTATATTTTTTAATAGACATTTTCTTAGTCTAATCTCTAAAGAATAATTTTTTTTAATATTTTATATTACAGGGTATAATAGTTGGAAAATAAAATGATTATAATGTAAACCTTTGCTGCATAAAATTACAAATTAATCGAAATTCAATTTCCGTTTGCAGAGTTTAATTTCGAAAATACCAATAATAATTAGTATCGAGAGTTCGTTCACTGTAATAACCGTTCACCCACAACTTTTAGTATTTTGTGGCATGTGGCATGGCGCCCGCTGACGGCAGCATCATCAAAAGTTGCCGCCTTTTTTCACTCTCCGAAGATGCTAATTACATTATGTTTAGCATGCGCTTTGTTCGCGCTTCCTGTCGTTAATTCTTGTAAAAACATTTTATTAGCCATCGAAATGCAATTAAATGCCATAAAAAATGTGAAAAAATACAAAGAAAATGTGTTTTCTTTCTGGTATATTGTTGTGGAATGGAACAAGGCGAGACGGCGCTTAAGTTCTTTGATTTCTAACACCTTGACCCTTTTTGTTGTGTGAGAGATTGGTCTGAAAAGATGTGTAAACATTTGGTGTGAACTTGTAAAGCATTGAAATGCAGTTCTTAATAGCTAAAAATATAGCTTGACGGAATATTATCTAACAACCAAGAAAGTTCTTAGTGTGAAGTTTCTTTAAAGCTTAAGGTTTTTTAAGTTAAAGCATTCATAAAGCTGCAAAAAAATTGTTTTACTCTAATTGACCCCGACGTGATTTGAACACGCAACCTTCTGATCTGGAGTCAGACGCGCTACCGTTGCGCCACGGAGTCACTTGAAATCTTGCTGTCCCAATTGTCAACTTAAATTATATATATGTATGTGTATATTTTATTTATAAATAAACATTTTGTGGCGGAATAGAATAGCAAAAAAGCTTACTTACGTTTATAAATAGATACAGATTATTAGAATACTTGATAAGAACAGGTGGATTTATTAATAAGCAACTAAAACTCTAGTCTTATCTTTTTTAAAAAGTATAATATATTTCTAAAGTTACTCTCTAACTCCCTATCTATTGATAAAATGTAATCAAACTTAAGAAAATCGATTTTGTTTTTAAGATATAACTCAAAAAGCATGACTTGACTTCAATTTCAAGTACGTAGTTAACTTTGAAGAAATAAATTTATGATTCCCGGCAATGCTTCAAGTTCATGAGTAATTTTAATGACCATTCCAAAGGCTGTAATCAAACAATCGAGCGATTCAACATTAGATATAGAGTAAGAAAGAGAGAAAGAGAGCGAGAGAGAGATGAAGAAATATGCATTCTTGATGCATGAAAGTACTTCTAACGGTTACACTTTTTATGTGCACTTTTCAATCTTTACGATGCACTTCGAGCACTTCTTTGCATACAAATACAACGATGCCATGAAAACATAATTGCAAAGGGCTCCCTTGCCATATCTTTTAACGACACTTGCCATATAAACCACAATAACAACAACAACAACAATAATGATTTGGGCATTTTTGTTAAATGATTTCTTTTGGGCCATATCTAAAATCTAATAAGTGAACGTATATATATATTTATATGTGGATATGTATATTGAAACCAGACGTATATATATATTTTTAATTTCTTTTCATAAGAAAAGTGGCAATAAAAGTCAAGGAGCGGTCATAAAGCAGACCAATCCCCCATCTATTCCAGTCTGACTAACCTATATATGGCTGTCTCTTTCTATTTGAGTGTTTGTTGCGCTTTGTTGAGGACAAAAGGTGTGAAGTTCTCTTGTTGAATTCTGTCTTCTTGCTTCTCTGATTAATATGAGTCAAGGAAGCAACAGACGACAAGGCAATGAAAATGAAAATAAAATTAAGCAGCTAAAGAAATGGATAATAAAATTATAAAATGAAATGTTTGTTTCCATCTTTATTATACGTCAGAGTATTGTTGTTTTTTTTTGAGTATACTTATATTCCTGCGGCTGATTTGTATCGGTGTGCTTTCTACTCACACTTGCAATGGGTATTTGGCATGTGTTATGAAACATGTAACGCCATTGATAAGGCAACTTTTTAGTATTTTCATACAGCAGTTAGAGTATTATACAAATTCTTTTGTTCAAGTTCAAGAGTTACGCAAAAAACACATGCCAATCGAGTGTTATCGATAAACGGAGGCGCACATCTATCTCTCTGTGTTTTGGAAAACTTCAAAAGGCAACGCCACTTGAGCTCAATAGCTTAAGATTGCATCAGAGCTGTTGTTGTTGTTGTTGTTGTTGTTGATGCGCGCGGCATGTGGCAAACATGTGAACTAAGACTGAGAGAGACGTCTAATGAAGCCATTAGCAGCGCCTTATCGCCACAGTCAGCCACAGGCCACAGGATACCCGACAAAAGGCATCCTTGACAGCAGCACAACGTTTGCTCAAAGAAAAGGTCTACGAAAAAACTGTATTCGGCTTTGTTTGCCACAGTTTTTGGGCAACTAATACTCCCAAATTAGATCAAGATCAGCCCGGAGCATATAATAGTTGCGGCAGCTGTTCTTCCGCTGAACTGAGCACCAAGAGGATTCGGTAAACCGACCGCACCCTGTATTCTCTTCTTGCTTCTATCTCTTCGCTCGTTCATAGCTCTTGTGGGCAGTCCCCAGCTATTAACTTCATTCTGGACATTTGGATTGTGCCCTTTTTTTTGAATATCTTCATCAAGAAAAATGTTTATTTGTGCCCTTTGTTGTTTCCTTTCTCGTTGCTGTTTGACCAAAACTCATGAAATCATGATAGCACCTGATGATGCAGTTGATCATTAAGCAATTATCAAGCGGCAATTCACAAAAGATCTGCAATTTTGAGGAATGAACATTGCAATTTTAGTTTCTTTAAAGGACGACTGCATAATCAGAAAGAGATTAAGCAAAATGTGGCAATGATATATGAGTGTGTGTGTGAAAACAAAACTAATCTGAACAGGTGTAAAAAGAACTAGTTAGAAGACTCTAGTCGCGTAAGGTCGACTAGAATATACCCTTGACCATGCAGACGAACAAACAGTCGGGCTGACAGACATACACACATGTGTACGTGTACTACTGTATCACTGCTTGATGGTAACATATCTCCGGTGTTTCTTAACCGATTTTAATTAAACAGCTTTAAAAATTTAAAAAAAAATAATCACAGATGTTCATTATTTTGTTAATAGTTTCAATCCCCATTTTCGAGTTTTCGATATTCAAGATTTTATTGTTATCGCTTATATATGTATATTGTAAACCTAAAGAGTTATCGAAAATTTTTAATAAACTTGCTATGTCTAGGGATTAGGAGAGCTCGAACCAGACATAGCTATATCGACTCGGCTGTTGATGCTGATCAAGAATATATATACTTTATGGGGTCGGAGAAGTTTCCTTCTGCCTGTTACATACTCTTGCACAAAACCATTATACCCTTTTTTACCCATTTCATGGGTAAAGAGTATGAAAAGCAATTTGTTTATTTATTAGTCAACAAAAACAGTATTTTTATAAAAAAAAAGTCAGTTCTCAAACCACAGAAAGCAGTTGTAACTAAGATCTAACTGATTAAAATTCTTTCGAATGGGTCATTAAGAAATATCTATAAATAATGTTAAAGTACTTTAAAAACTTTTCTTAGTTTGTATTATACGATGTTTATCTATTGAAATACATATAATCATTTATCACCTTTGATTATAGATTATCAGAAAATTCTTTTCAACATATTTCTTTAAGCTTTAAGAGATACATATGTGTGTGTGTTTTTTAGCAGGTCATCAATAAGCCCAAGCTGCCTCCGTTTCACACATACACACACACATAAACTTTATAATAATAAAATAATATAATATTTGGCATTTCTGCGCTTTACAAATATTGCGGCACTTAAACACAAATGCTGCATCTAATGTGCAACTTTGCAGCAGCGACTCCTACTTTTCCCTTTTGCTCGTGTCTGAGTTCCTTTTCTTTTGCAACATTCTTAAAGGCAACCGAAAAAAGCAAAACTAAAAACAAGTAGCACCCCCTTTCCCCACTCACTTCGTCTGTTTCGCTTATGTTTTATTGCTTCCGCGCACTTTCGCTGCCTGCCACGCCCATGCTGCCCATGCCGCCCATGCCGCGACCAAAAGACCAGAAGCTTGTTGCAGTTGCATACTTAGTTACATGTTGGAAAGAGTTGGCAGTGCGTTTAGCACTTGATGCAAACGGCAATTGGGTGAGAGGGGGGGGGGGGGAGTGGGAGGTGGGGTTGCAGCATCCGCTTAAGCGGCAGCTTTACCAGCCATATTGTTGTTGTAGTTGTCTTTCTCTGTCTGTGTGTGTCTTGTTGCCACATTTTGGCGGTTGCTGCGAATGGTTTCCTGTCACATATGCGTTGCCGCCATAAGGCAAGGACTCACATACTACATGGCACACCCACTCTCTCTTTCTCTCTCTGCCCTTAAAAGTGCTTCTTCAGTGTAGAAAAATAGCAACAGGAGCTGCATGCGCATCCTGCAGGATATACACGCTGGCAACTGTTTCACTTTCGCTGCCACATTTTGTGTTTTCTATTCCTTTTGCCATATTGTTGCCGTTGCCGTTGCCGTTACAGTTGTTGTTGCTGTTGTTGTTGTTGTTGTTGTTGTTGTATTGTCATTAAACTTTAACCGCGGCATCTGTCACTGGCGCAGTCCTCGACAAGCGTAGGAAACAGTCGACAGAAGCTACCTTAAAGCCTGCTAAATTTTAATTGCCACACGCGCACATAGCGACATATACATATACTATACAACGAAAAAAGAGGAAGCGTATTTATTGCTGAGATGTCGAAGATGAAATACGCTCTGAGACATTGAAAACAAAAAGCATAGGCAAATAAGGAAACATTTTGGAAAAATTCGAAATGTTTTTAAATAAAATCCCAGATGAATATTATAGAGATATAAATTATTGGTTTTTTGTAACATAAAATTTATAGAAGAGGAAATAAATGATAGAAAAAGAAAGAATTGGGATTTTATACTAAATTCTTAAATATGTCACTTTTCTCCAATATAAATGATCTCAATATCCTTCATTCACATTTACATTTATAAACTCCAAACTTCTTCTTTCAATGTGTAAAATATTTTATATCACAATTTCGAAAGAGAAAAGGGTATTTAAATGTGAAACAAGTGCTGTTTGTATAACTTTTTTTTTACTTTATTTTTGGTGTAATTCTTTTTTATTGCTGCCACTGAATGCAGAATGCAAGCGTTTTTATGGTCGGCCATTCTGGCCACAGTTTCCATATATCAAGAATTAATTTGCGTAATGCAGTAAGAGTGAGTTGGCAATAGAAGGAGAGAAGGACACAATCTACTTGTTTTTTTGTAGCTATCTTATTGCATGCCCTTTTAACCGCTGCTGTAACTTCTGCTTCTGCTTCTACTTCTGCTGCATCCTGGCCAACTGATCATGAAAAGTGTTTGTTGGTTTTTTTCACTTGGCTTTTTGTGGTCTCTTCTATTCTTTTAGGGGGAGAGGTTGGGAGTGGAGGGCGTTTAATATGCGTGGTGGGCCATTTACATGATGATGTGGCTGCTAGGCAAATGTTGCAACACTTTTTTGCCTTGCAAATTGGATGGCGATTACCGTGCTATAAGGTTGGCGTAAAAAATTCTTGATGCTTGGTGGGGCAAAAAAAGGAAAGGAAATAGCAAGCGAAAACGAAAGCGAACGCATTCTGATTTGCTAATTGACAAGGTTTTTCAATAAATGGTTTTTAAAATAAATATTAAAATTTCGGAATGTCTTTAATGAAAAGGTTTATGATAAGTGAATCATTGAAATCAGATACAAAATAAACTAAACGCATGATGACAAAAAAAACTTACCGTTAAACTTAATGCATATCTTAAGGAAGTAAAAAGAAAATCAAACTTATTGAGTTTATCTGTATTATTAATATTATTTATTAAAAAAAACTAAACTAATTTCTCTAAACCGACCTACCGCTAACTTTTATAACAAATCTTACCGTTAAACTAATGTTTGTCTTATGGACAATATAAGTGATAGATATACAAAAAAAAATTTCATTTAAGCCCTTCCGTCTCAAAGCTTTCCGTTTAACTATGTTAAAATTGAATTTTACTTTCACTTTTTATAGCACTCACTTTTCAGCTTGTTATCAGATATAAGTTTGCCAATGTAGCTTGTAATTGAAATTCATCAGCACTTACTTTTCCACTTTTGGACATTTGCACATTCACAGTGCATTAATTAAATTTTCGCCAAATTAAAAGCTGCTTCTTTTCTTCTTTTGCTCCCTTACTTCATTTCTGATGTTGCTGCTGACAGGCGTCCAGGTGAGTTCAGCGACAGAAAGGGAGAGAGAGAGAGAGAGAGAGAGACAAAAAGAGGGGCATTCGTTTTAAAGACGGTTTGAGGGCACATGTCTGGGGCAGGGCACAGCGCCATTTTGTTGCCAGCTGCATGTGGCAGGCGACAACAACAACATCAACAACAACAGCAAGGTGAACCACACAAGCGTAACAGCAACAACCAACAGCATGTTGAGCTTGTGAAAACGCAAAAGCCAAAAGCGTTCAACCAACAACAACAACAACAACAACAATGCTGAGTGCAATTTTAATGCACAAATTGCTGTGTGTGTGTGTGTGGATGAGTGTGTGTGTGTGTGTGTTACCCAACATTCAACCAAGCAGCCAACCAACAAACATCAACATCAACAACAACAATAATAACAACAACAACAACTACGAATGACGAGCAACGTTAAAAGCAAAAACTTTTGTCTGTCAGTCTGCGTCAACAGAAACAGAAACAGCAACAGCAACAGTTGCTGCTACAGGGGCAACACCGGCAACAACATACCGAATGGACAGCCACATTCATTGGCGGCACAAAGTTTTCACCTGTCGTCGAGTCAACGCGTTGATTGCACCTCCCTCCCTCCCCACCCCCTCTTCCACCGTCTCCCTTCCTCATCCCTTGTCCCTCGCCTTACCCCGTCTGTACCCCTTCGACATACATTTCGTTGTCGCCAGTTCAGTGATTGTTGCCATTTGTTGTTGTTGCTGCTCGACGATCCTCGCGAATTGCATACGCCATGTTGCAACTTGCAAAAAGGGTGTGTGCCTCCTGTACTGTGTGTGCCCTGCATTTGAGGCATAGTCAATTGTTGGTTGCATAAAGTCAGCCAAGCGTTGCAGGTAAGTGAAGTTTTACAGCAGTTTCCATCAACTTGTTTGCCATTTTTTCATTTTTTTTTCTTCTCTCTGACTCTTTGCTAGACATGAAACTATTCGTTGCTACGAATGAATATGTGAGTTCTAACCCTTTTATTGTTGCTTGGCTGTTGCTTGTTGTTTATTGCATACATTTAACGCATTTCAAAGGAGTTGACTAAAATAGCCCTTTTGTATTGTTATTGCATTGTTCAAGTAGGCAGCATTATTTTATGGCGCCTGCACACGCCATCTTTTTGAAGGCGGCACCAAGCCAACCAACCAGAACCGAGCGAGAAAACATCTAAAGGTGGAAACTCAAAACACTATCAACACTTGAGGCTAAAGGCATAGGGTAAGCTTGAGCATAGAGAAGCATTTATTTGTTATTTGGGGTTGCCATAAATAAATATTAATTTACTGTTGGTAAAGGAAAAAGTCAGACGGAAAAGAAGTATGTAGAATTTTTTTGTTTGTTTTATAAACTTTTGTTGTTCCCCAAAAACGATATTCTGACTGGATATGGCTCAACTCATTAAAAAGTTAAGTAAATAGAAAAGTTAAGTATAAAGTTAAATAATTCACATTTAATTTAATGGAAACCTTCTTATAAATTTTGAGATGTTTTCAATTCAATAGAATTTTTATTGCAAAATGTTAAAATTTTGCTTTTCTTTTCATTTTATAAGCAAATTTTATTTAGACATATGATTTCATTCATATTTCGCATTTATTTCCCAGAAATACAAACACGCTTATTGATGTCAGAAGCACTTAAGCAATGTTCTCACTGATCTTTACTTGTTGCAACATTAAAGCATGATCTCTTTTCATGCCACACATGCACACAAACAATTTGTGGCCAGTTTTTATTGTTACGCTTTCATTATACAAAATTCTCGTCGTACTTATGTATCCAACTATCAGCTTGCCCCATCTCTACATCTGTTTCTCATGTTCCGAGACTTTATTCGTATATGTATGTATGTACATAAATTCTCTGTGCAAAATTTTGCAGTTTTTAAGTTTCACCGTCTCTCTCTCTCTCTCTCTCGTTCTCTGCTGTGTTGTGTTGTTGTTAATTGTGTTTGTTTTTGCACTGACAAAGGCATTGCTGTCGTTTTTCGGGCAACACCCACTTCCTGTTTATGTTAATTTCTTGCACGGTCTGGCAACGCTTTTTATCAGACAGCACCAGCACCAGCAGCAGCAGTGGCAGTATACAATTTGCTGCATAGGCGAAACCAAAACATAAATCTTTACCTTTTCCCCACATACTCCAGCAACAACAACAACAACAACAACAACAAAACAAACAAACAAACAGTATTACCCTGCAAAACCAGTGTTGGCAAATGCGTAGCAGAAATGAAGAATGCTTGGAATTCGAGTACTGAAATGATTGGCACGCAAGGTCTAGCCATTTTTGATTTTTGAGCCGAAGTATGTGGAAGTACCTAAAAGGTGTTCGCAGCCATTACGTAGTATACAGTTCGATGCATTTTAATGATGTGCCTGCCAGCCGCAATATAATTTCAATTTTTGCATGTTTCAACTGAAAAACTGGAAATTGATTGCAGCAGAAGCAGTTAACAACAAAAGGCAGAGCAGGCAGCATGCAGCATGCGGCATGCAACACAATTGAAGTTGGTTTAATGAGCTCAAAAATGCGCACAACAGCAACAGCAACAGCAACAACAACAACAACAACAATGAAGGGAAATTAAGGGGTCCAGAACTCAATGCACAAAAGTTGCAATTTTCCTACTTTTCCCCTTTCTTCCTTTTCCTCACCCAACCAACCAGCCTGCCCGACCCATCGGCGACTGCATTCAGTGTAATTAAATGCAATTTTATTGCCACGATCAAAAGCAAAAGGGCAGAAAGCGCCAAATGGCCCCCAGGATAGGTGGAATAGACCATTCGGACTCCGGAGAGGAAGCTTGGTGTTGAAATGCGGCGTTGCTAACTTGATTTATACAACAAAGCCGCCAAACTGCCCTTCCGCCCCATACCCAACACAACCAACACAACCAACACAACCAACACAAGAAAACAATGACGGAGTAATTAATTTCAAAGTAAACAATTTATCAAGTGGTTGCGGGCTGCCCAGGCGACCAACTTAGCAGCTCAACCAGCAAACTAGCAAACCAGCCAACCCACCAACCCACCAACCCACCAACCCACCAACCAGCCAACCCGCCAACCAACCAGCGATGACTTCAGATCCGACAGACAACTGACGGCGTCTCCCCGTCGGCAGCAAACGGAAAGCGCTTCAAAAGTGGGCAGCACCAATTGCCAGTGTTGGCAAACGCCACAAGCTCGGCGCCCTTCGGGCAGTTAACTCAGCAAAGTTCAGTTCAAGTGCAACTTGAACATAAAGTGAATACTCCTCAAAAGCAATTTAAGATGAGAGATGCTTATGTAGATGTATGTTTTTATTGATTATAATTCAATTAAAAACAATGCTTTTTAATTGTATATAAAAGTTGTGGCATAATTTTTAAGCTAGTGTTGGTGGATTTTTAAACTATCTTTAAATTATCAAACTGTTTAGTTACAATACAAATTGCCTTAAGAGCTGATAACAACAACAAAACCAATTCCTACTTTCATCATTAACTGTCTAAATTTCAAATGCAACTCAACTCAAAGGGTTGCCAAGTTTTATTGCCAAAAGCGAATACTATTTTTAAGCCTTTACTTAAGCAACTGTACTTCAAAAGACATTTGAAAATTTTGCAAATGAACTGCAGTTCTCATTTTCGTTTGTTCGTTAAATTGGTCCTTGAGCCAAGATTATTATCCCCCCCTAGAGCTATAATTAAGTGAGCCAAAAATGTAATTCAGTCGGCTGTTGCTGCAGTTTGCCAAGCACTTTTGTGGCCAAAAATGCATTTTGAATTTGCACAAGAAATGAATGAATCAGACTGAAATCAGCTACGTGCTCATCAGTAGCATATAATCACGAGTTCAACTTGAGCTGTGGGTGGATAGAAGTGGGAAATAAAGTTATTATATATATATAAGTGCAATTTTAAAAGAGATTACAATTATTTGATTTCTCCAACTCTCGCTCGAAGCCAACTTCCATAATAATTGGCCGAAAAAAAACTCTTTTTACTGCACTCACAGAGCCATAAATTCAGCCAAAAATTATTTTCATAAGTATTATTATCAAGATTTAAGATTTTACGCACTTGCGCCAGAGGGCGCTGCAATGAATCACGCCCGGTCCAGACTGAACTGAATCATTAGCCATATGAATGAATGAATAAATGAATCGCCTGTCTCGGCCGACTCTGCTAAAGAGCAAAATAAACAGCGCGGCATACAAACACACATGAAAACTAAACAAAACTCAAACGAAACCGCAGGCCAAAGCTGTATTCGTTTTTTTTATATTTTTGCATTCGCATTTGGCGTCCGCCAGGTTTTCCCCTTGACAGTTTCATAAATTAAGACATTCAACAATAAACAAATAAACAACACCAAACACAATGCAACAACAAGGTTGAATGGTTATAGTAATGGTGGTAGACTATTAGGATACCCTGTAAAAATATAAGTGTACTGAAAATGTTTATATTTCGATAATATATGAAAATCGATCGATAATAAATATGATAATTCCTAAATATCCCAATAGGCCAGGGCATAAAACTGACTTTAAAAAAATTTAATCACATATACAAAAATTTTTTAAATACATTTATTCAATTTATGTATTTACAATGATGTTTTCGAAAAAACAAAAATAAAAAATAAAGGAAACGTTTAAAGTTATATAAGATTATTTCTAACTAAATGAAGCTTCATGAAAATGAAGTTATAGTATGTTGAAAAAAAGATTAAAACATAAAAGATTTTACCTTCTTAGTATTTTATCAAACTCGATAAATAATTTGTTTTTTATTCGACTAATGCACTAAAACTAGATGCAGATCGCAAGGAGATAGAAAAACATCGCTAAGTTAAAAAACAAACAAAATAATTCCATCTAAGTTATTCAAAACATTGCCCATTGTTAACACTACTTACAGGATATGGAATAGTGCACGTGTTTGTGGTTTGCCTCATTGTTGACAATACAGAAGAAAAATAAAAAAAAAGAAATAAGGAAAAAGTGCAAAAGACAGCGGCATTCAGCTTCAAAGAGTTTGTCAAGCGGCAAAGTCTGTCGCTAATTATGCAAAATGCAAAAACCCCTCCCGCCCCAATCCGCCACTCTATATACGATACCATATCGCCGTCATATCTTCCCGCATGCTGTCTACAGCAATTGCGTTACACAAAGGCAAAGGCGGAAAAACGAGAAAGAGACTATAGACATACGTACGTATATATGTTTTGGGGCGAACGGAACGCCAAAAAGCCAAAAAGCGACGGGCCGAATGACATGTGAAAATATGCAAATGTGAAATATCAAAAGTGAATGAATCGAGTCTGGTTGGTATCTACGGGTTGGGCAGGATCATGGGAGAGTGGAGAAAGACGGAAGAGAGGGTGCAGGGAGTTTTGCGGGAGTATTAAGGGTTATTTCACTCATTAAATATAATGGCCAGACAGCCGAAACAGAGTTGTCAAGCAGACAACTGCGCTTTAATTATGATGTCGAAATACACATTAATTGCCACTGAAAAGAGAGCACCCTACTTGAGAGACTTTCGGAGGGGGAATACCGTCCCCCTCCCATCCCCGCCTGCACCTTTTGCAACAAACTGACAGGGAGCTTATGCAATTTTGACAATCGTTTTAAAGCGTTGACAGTTGTCGACTCTTATTGCATACAGTACGTACATATATGTATATGTATAATGCATATATCCGACTTGATTTCGAGTACTAGATTATATTACGCTGATAAAAGCCAGTTGGTTGCGGTTGCAAATGTCACAAATGGGAAGCAGGGGAATAAGGGAACCAGGGAAGAAGCTGTGGAAAAATGTGCAACCAATTGCACTCCGATGTTGCCTTAATGCATTTGGACATTTGGCACTTAATTACATGCGAAATGTGACAAGGAAGCGGGGTCAAAACTTAAAAGACGACAACAGTTCAAAGGAAATTACATTAAAGACTGGGAGTATGGGATAATTCTAAAGATTAGGTTCAACTCAATGCCAAACACAGTTGAAAGTCTCAGACTAGAGAATTCCATCTGGTACTCCATCATAGCTGTAAGAGTTATGTGTATGTGCCCCACACCTAGATGGGGGCAGTGTCGTTGAGCATAATTAAGTGGCATCAGTGAGGATGCGCAGCAGCTGCAAATGGGTTGCCAATCCAAAATGGTTTAAGTCAGGGACAGATGGCGGTCAGTAAACTGATTTGATTTATGTTTAA